>JABFOW010000769.1:0-10498 GCA_022817725.1 Archaeoteleia sp. ZL-2020
TATGCGGCATTGTATTTATCAAATAAGCATGGATGTTCAATCGCATGCAATATTCAAAGGCTTCACACGATCCTCCAAATTGCAGAACGAAAGGTCAGACAGATAATATAAGTATGGAGAAATTGATCACGTTCATGAATGAAAAACAGAGAGATCCGCGGCTCAATGAAATCATGTTTCCTTTGTATGATGCGAAGAGGTGTACAGAAATCATTAACGATTATGAAAAAGATGAAAAAATGAAAGGCGAGAGTAAGTATCGTTATTTTAAATAATAGTAAACTAGAGATAATGGCAATTATAATGTTACAGTTATTTCAATCTATTTATTAATAAACTTTAAAATTCTTTAACAATTTAAATTAGCATGCTAGATTTTTACTCAGCGTCATATAAAAATATAATTTTGATTTACTTCATATAATCATTTTCAGACCAAATACATATTTCAGTTTAAAAATAAAGTTAGCAATCGATAAAGGATGTAGATTTACATTATTTACACGTGCAAACTGAGAATCTTTAAGACGATATATATACACAGAGAAAATCAAAGTATTAAAATGGGGCTATTTTGTAAATGTTAACTTCATTGAATTACAAAATTCGAATCATTCTCATATATATTTCCAACACGCTAGAAACTGTAGTAATTTTTGTTGATTATTCTTCTCATTGCACTGAAGAGAGATTTTATAATATTTATGACTATTGAGTATGTTATAAAATCGGTTTAATTATCGCTGCCTGGAAAATTAATTGTGACTAACACAAATTTAAGCATTTTTTTCTTAAGCATTTGATTTTATATTTTTTATATTTAGTCAAAACTAAGTTCTATCGCATAATTGTATCAAATAAGTACATTGATCAATGACATATTAATATTTTTGAATAATTACACCCGTAGAAAAACTGTCGAAGGATGGATTTACAAATTACTTGATGTCCGACGAGAATGCTCCTGTGTTTCTGGATAAGTTAGAGGAATATATGGACATGGAACAACCTCTGGCTCACTATTACATCAACTCGAGTCACAATACATATCTCAGCGGGAGGCAAGTCGGTGGTAAAAGCACTGTGGAAATGTACAGACAGACCCTTCTCGCTGGTTGCAGGTAGACTAATTTGTCTCCGTATTGTTATTTACCTTTAGCAAAGGCAAAGCAAATTATTATATGTTTAATATTGTGGTTTTTTTTAATCATACAGATGTGTCGAACTCGATTGTTGGGACGGCAAAACTCCGGACGACGAACCTATTATTACGCATGGAAAAGCAATGTGCACTGACATTATTTTTAAAGATGTTATATATGCTATACGAGATTGTGCTTTCGTTACTTCGGATTATCCTGTCATTCTCAGTTTCGAAAATCATTGCTGTTTGAGTAACCAATACAAGCTGGCAAAATACTGCGACGAGATATTTGGTGATCTGCTGTTGAAAGAACCAATACCCGATTATCCTGTATGTAAATACTTTTATTACTTTTTTTATTTAATCCTATATTTTACAATTTAATAATTAAATATATAAATATTATATCAAAGGTTTAAATCATTGTGGATCATTCCTATAGATGTAAATTTGAAAAAGTATCATTATTTATATAGTTAAATATAGTTTTTTATATTTAATAAAGTAATCCAATGAGTTGATTATATAACACTGAACTTTGTAATTTGATAACTCTACTGTAGAATATAACTCTAAGAATTATGTAACTACAGAATTATATATGTACATTTTTGTCTTTAGAGATTCGTTTACTGTTCAACAGAAATAGTTAATATTTTTTCTAATTTATCGTAGTTGGATCCGGGTCACCCGTTGCCTCCGCCAAGTCTTCTGAAAAAAAGATTCTTATAAAAAATAAAAGATTGAAGCCGGAAGTTGAGAAAGTGGAACTCGAGCTATTCCGTTCAGGACAATTCGAAGCTAAGGATGAAGTCATCGAAGATGCGAGCGGAGCTGCGCCTCCACCTCAGGAACCTCCAAAAGTAATTATGACCAATTTATTGAATTATTAGAAAAAAAGACAAACTATATCTTTTTATAATGATTTATATAAATTGTGGTACTGCAAATATGCAATTTGCCAGAGAAAGAAGGCATTACCAGAATCAGAGGAAACATGTACACTCAAAAAACAGTTTTGTAGATTCAACAAAATTATTTTGTTGTTTTACGGTTAACAAAACGTTTTGTTGAATTAATCAGTTGTTTTGAATCAACAAAATGTTTGGTTGATTTAACAAAATGTTTTGTTGTAACTATTTTTGTTGCATCCACAAAACTATTTTTCTGTGTACTAATTTTGCTTGGCCCAAATAAATATATATTGAAAATGAATAAATAGAAATGTTCGCTCTTTGTATATTTCTATTAAACAAGTTTATGTATTTGGTATTGGAGCACTATATTTTCATCAAAAAGATCTTCGTGATCCATATCAATTTCGAAAGCATTATATTATTCCTTTTAAAGACATTAACATTTCGTAAACTCCGAATATGATACCAATATTTAATGTTCAAAGAAATGTCAAAGGTTGATAAAGATGAATTGTTCGTTTGTATATTTCGGCAATGTATATTATATGGGTATACAATCATTGGTTTTTTTCAAATACGATCGAAATTCTCATCGTATTGAAAGCTCACGATGTCCCGAATAAGGTATTACATATTTCATATTAATATTCAGGAGGAGGCCCCTGCCGAAGGTGCACCGGCAGCCGGGGAAGGTGGCGCTGAGGGCGAAGCACCACCGGTTCAATACACGGGCAGTACAATGGCTTGCCATCCCTGGCTCTCATCCATGATTAATTATGCTCAACCAATTAAGTTTCAAGGTTTCGAAACAGCAGACAGTACGTTTTTCTTGATATGACCGATCCAGTAATAGAAAATACGATTCGTTATAGTTAGGTGTAATGTCACATCTATTTTTGATCTTAACTGTATAGATGTTTATGTTCTAAATATTTGCTAGAAAAATATTTGATACTACGAAAATAATTAATATATAATGTCAATAAACACATTTTTAATTTGTAGCTAGTGAGCTGTAACTAATGACTTTGCAATCATGTTCAATTTTATAACTTAGTTTTAAGCTTATTAAGTACGTATTTACATATTACGTTGTAGAAGTTGACGTTGTTTGATTGGATGCTTAAATGCAACCATAATAAGGATACCAATTTTGGAAACGTATAAGTTACGAACATATTTACATGTTAATTTGTTACCGTTTAAGAAATACTAAATACTCGGCAATTGAGAATTTTAAACGTGTGCATTAAATATACATGAATTAAAGATGCATATACTTTTAAAAATATTTGTATATGTGTGGACCTGAAACTGAAATTGAAATAAAAATTATCTGAGTTTTCTTAAAGCTTGCAAAGTGTTTCAATAAAATAATATAATAAGATTCTCTGTTGCTTTTTTGGAATTGTGGCTTATGATCAAAGTTGCTCAGATGTTATAAAAATTCAACAAACTAATATTGTACATATAGTATTTTCTGACAGTGGTGGAAGATATATATATATATCTTTAGACTTGTTAAATGTAAATAGATTTTGATTCATTGCAAGAACAAAAAATAGAATAAAAGCCATCAAATGTATGTTGATTTCCATTAAATTGCTGCTAAAACTTACATTCGTTTAGATTCTAAGTTTCACAATGTTTGAACTAATCATGGTTTAAGTGCAAACTACAACTGTAAGTGGGTCAAAAAAAGTCAAGTGGGTCAAAAATATAATGCTGCAGTAACGTCATGTTTGCAATGATCCTGACAAATCATAAATTATAGAACATATTCAAAAAATACTGCACAAATAGAAACTTGTAGAAAATAATTCGAAATAATTGAATCACATTTAACCAGTTTTCGGTTACTGGAAAATATTCGTTCCAATACAAATACATTTAAAGTTGTTCAATATTTCAGAGAAGAACATTCACCACAATATGTCATCATTTTCCGAAATGGCTGCCATGAATTATCTGAAAACGAATGGTGTTGAGTTCGTGAATTACAACAAACGGCAAATGAGTCGAATTTATCCCAAGGGAACCAGAGTCGATTCGTCAAATTATATGCCACAAGTATGCTTATAGAAAAAGTATATAATTCAGTTCCTTATATTCGATCATTCAATATTTTTAGCAGTTGTAACAAATATTGTAATTAATAACAATTTATCAAATATCGCTTAAATAAATTTTGATTTAAGCCCCAAAAAGTGGATGATATTTATTCAATAAATCTAATTTTGACAATGTGGTTTTTTCGCGCAATAAAATCGGATCATTCAAAAATGCACAGCCCCTGTATTATTGCAACCAGTGCACATATATTAAATTTAACTTAACGAGTTTTCTTTTATAAATATTGTTGCTTAGCTTATTAATATGATTGGTGTTATTATGTCACATTAATAACGAATTTGGTATATTAATGGTTACTTACCATGTTAAACTAGAAATGGCACATAGCGTGCCGATATGTAATCATTGAAAGCATTTATTGCTTTATAAATGTTTTTAAATGTATTTTCTAGTACTCAGGGTACTTATCTCGAATACGATTATCAAACGATACTTTTTTAGTAGTTTAAAAATAATTCGTTCACTATAAACTGACTCATTGGCGCCTACATGAATATTGTGTGGCGTACGTCTGCGATATATGTGTTGCCTTCATTCAGGGGCAACGATTTACGATGCCAGAAAAATAATCCAAAATATGACATAATCCTTTCAAATGACAAGATCTTCTTCCTGATTGTATTGAAAAGATATCATTATCTGTTTTAGTATCGAAGTCTAATGGTTTAATAATAGTAATTTGTCAACTAATATTTGTATTGTAAAGAATTTTAAATATTCGAAAAATATAAATGTAAACTACTGTTATAGGTATTTTGGAACGCAGGTTGTCAGATGGTGGCTTTGAATTACCAAACGCCCGATTTGCCCATACAATTAAATCAGGGCAAGTTCGAGTTTAATAACAGCACGGGCTACTTGTTAAAGCCGGAATTTATGAGACGTACAGACCGTAGCTTTGATCCGTTCTCAGAGGGTGTCGACGGTGTCATTACGGCACAATGCTCGGTCCAGGTCAGACATTAATTCATTATAACGTCGTTGTTTCCTTTTAAATGAAGCCTTGGCTGCAGGATGTTTCACTGTGACAATGTTGTATAACATAGAATATATATTAATATTAATAGCAAATTTGTTTTTGACTCTTGCTAAAGAATGTTGTATAATATTGTTGCAACATTTAATAATACAGGAAGAACTTATGAATATTTGCTAGTATGAAAGTTGAAATGTTGATGTAATTTTATAAGACTAGCTCCTTATGATTAGCTCGTTATGAAGAAACAGTATATAATTTTTTTAATTAACCGTATTTAAGGTTATCGCAGGGCAGTTCTTGTCAGACAAAAAAGTGGGAACGTATGTTGAAGTAGATATGTATGGTTTGCCAGCTGACACCATAAAGAAAGAATTTCGTACACGTATGGTACCTGGAAATGGTCTGAATCCTGTATACAATGAGGAACCATTCCTGTTCCGAAAAGTTGTGCTGCCGGACTTAGCTGTGCTCAGAATTGGTAAACTATTAGTTTTTGATGTTATTGTAATTATTTTATTCCTATGAATATTATTTTTATTTGCTAAATATATTTATCCACTATTGGCAATGAATTATTGCATTATTTTGCAATTTAATACCAGTAGTGGTCACTATTTTTGTTGTATAAGTTTAATCAGGTCCGTTGGGCTAATTTTGATTTAACGCGTTGCATGTATTATCAGGCGTGTACGAAGAAAGTGGAAAATTGCTCGGACAGCGTATTCTGCCCCTTGATGGCTTGCAAGCTGGATACCGGCACATTTCACTGAAAACCGAGGCGAATTTTCCCATGGCATTACCAATGTTGTTTTGTAACATCGAGTTGAAGATTTATGTTCCGGACGGTTTTGAAGGTACATGCTCAGCCGCGCGAAGTATGTGTACCATTTTCATTTCAGGTAATTAGTAATGTTAATGGCTTGGTTTGATTTCATTGTAGATTTTATGGCCATGCTTTCCGATCCTGGAGGATTCAGCAAAGGCGCGGATAAAAGAGACGAAGCGATGAAGGGCCTTGGCATTGAACAAACTGATACAAAGGCGGACGAGAAAAAGAAGAAAGACGAGCAAGCAAAGAAGGGTACGTTTTGGTTAAACTCTTACTTTTCCATTTAAATTTGTATTTCCAATTTATGTATGTAATTTTGTAGAGGAATTTAAATTGGAACCAATTACGTATTATACCTTACGGAAGGAGAAGATATTTTTAAAGGGACCTATAGGTAAGAAACAACAGAAGGAAATTGATACCTTGAAAAAGAAACACGTCAAGGATAAACTAACAATGCAAAAGAATCACGTTGCTGCTATTGAAAAGCTGACCAAAGGGAAGGAGTAAGTGCCAGTTATTTTGAATCTGAGCATTATACTATTTTTAAAAATCAATTAATAATACTATGCAAGTAGAACTATTTTACTTCTCTACAAAGCTTCGGAAATTATGTCATCTTATGGTCATTCGTGTTTTTAAATTTAGTTAATGAATAAGACAGGTTAAAATATTCATCATGAAAATTGTAAACAAACCTTAAAATTGGAACATTTCAAATTTCCTTTTTTTGAAATTACGTTTTCCTGATGTTTTCAAACACGAAAAAGTCAGAAAAACATTGAAACATTAAATTGATTCAATTTGGAGGATTGTGTTGTTTTCAGGGATTTTCAGAAACAAATTTCCATCATGACTTTTATGTGTAATTTTGCAAGCTGTTTCCAAATTCGGTAATCAACTACCATTTTTGAGTGAGAAGCGTTATTATATTGGAAATGTGCATTCAATTGCCCTAAAGCTGTAATCCTCCTAAATGATTGCATTCTGGTATACTGAACGGACATACTGTTTGCAGTAATTCAGGCGTATTATTGCTTCAATGCACGAGACTATATGTATTTTGTAACAATAACAGTAATAATACCTTTAACTCGAACACGGTTATAGAACAACCCTTATTTGTTGATAAATTCGTATTTAGGACACTAAGTTGCACAATAAAACAGTCTTTAAAACAAAAAATACATTATTTAACGTTTATTTTAGGTTTAAAGCACTTTAATATATATTAAACGGCCAACGAATTTTCATTTACGTTAATGTTACGTCAGGCTATATACATTTATTTATTGCAAAGTCCATTTTATTTTTCATTAAACATTTTATCTAATTATAAGTACAGTTTAAGAAATCTAATTTTCTGCAAACGTATGAATACTTTGTCAAAATGTTTCACTCCTTCTGTTGTTTTTACAAGGGTCGTTTGCGTATTTCAGCAAGAGCGCTATTATCCAAGATGCAAATGTAAAGAAATTGATTAACGAGCAGACGGCGCAATGGTCCGGCATGGTGGAGAAGCAGAAAAAAGAAGAATGGGAGTTGCAAAAAGCACACGCGGAAACTTGCAAGGAGGAAATGAAGAAGATAATTGAAGTTGTTCAAGTGACACAGAACAAGCAGTTGCAAGTGCAGCATGATAAGTGCGTTATTAATTTTAACTGCATTCACTAAAAGCGCTGGAGAAGAGCATCTTTGCGCAAACGATGAGAAAAATGTTGAGCAAATATTCAATTACATTTTCTTCAAAATAACACGCACTCCAGCTCTTCGCAGTGTTCCCAGCACATTTAGTAATGCTTCGATAATTTAGTTACGA
This sequence comes from Archaeoteleia sp. ZL-2020, assembly GCA_022817725.1. Lineage (NCBI taxonomy): Eukaryota > Metazoa > Arthropoda > Insecta > Hymenoptera > Scelionidae > Archaeoteleia > Archaeoteleia sp. ZL-2020. Next base: position 7,822 of record JABFOW010000769.1, read on the forward strand.
GAGTCTTCCGTTTGAATGAACAAAGATATTTGATTATATCATTAAATATTAAATATTTATGATCTTTCAGGGACGTTAAAGATTTGAACGCAAGTCAGGCAAAAGTATCTATGGAAACGGCGAAAGACGTCATGAACGACAAGGCTTTGAAGACGAAAGGTGACAAAGAACGTAGATTGAGGGAGAAGAAACAAAATAATATCAAGAAATTCATGGATGAAAAGAAGAATTTGGGAATCAAGCAAAACCGTGACAAAGAAAAACTGAAAGTTTCGCACGGAAAGCAAGTAGCTGGTCTGGATAAAGAAATAGATGATGTAAGTTGAGAATTGCCTAACGTTATATAAATAAAATTGAAGAACTGTATATCATAAGAATTTAACTAAATTATATTAATATTTAGAAATTGATTAATCAAACGCAATTAAATGTTATTTGTTACAGGTTGCTGTAATTTACCAGAACGAAGCGGTGCATTACGATATGTCTTCCAAAACGGAATTTTATGTATAAAATACGTAAATTCAACCTGTACAGTTAAAAAATACTTTCATCTTATTTTTGTTCGTTACTCTTACGAACCAATTACCATTATTATACATCAATATTATTCATAATAAAATAATTAACAAGGAAAAAAGTTCAGATTTGATTAGATCTGTTCAGATCAATTAGGATCTAATCTGATCTGATCTAAATTTATTCCCTGGGTATGTAATATGCTTATTATACATTATTATTTGGCTTAATATGTTTAGAATAAAAATTGTATCATTGTAATTGTAATTTTACATATTTATTATAGCTTAATAATGAAAGTAAAAGTATCTTTTATGAAGAAAGGTGAATGACTTTTTTATAACTTCTTCTGTGCCAGAAAAGTAGAACGAACGTTTAGATGGGAAGTATATCGCATGATTCATTGTTCATCAACATGTTCGTAAGAAACCTACATGAACGACGGAAACTAAGTAATGACTCCGCACCATGCATATCCGCAAACATTTTGCTGCAATATTGCGACCGAGACACAGTGCTATATTTGACATTAAAGCCCTGTTCCATAAGCAATTCTTGGATAGCTCCAGCACTTCTCACCTACCTTCTATAACGAGGCACCTTCCTACGTATTACCTTCTAGCCAACTGTTATTAGAACCTTGCTGCTGTATTTATGATGTCGGAGGCCAAGATTTAAATTCTCAGATGAAATCGCTATTTCGCTTCCTCTACTGTGGTAATATACGCTGTAATTCAAGTCGTTTTACAGAATACATTTTAGTACAAGTTTCACAAGATATCGTAGAATATTTGCAAACCAATATTAATACGTCCTTTTTTTAAAAGTTTGAAATTTAACATAATTGATTATTTTTTGTTACTAATTTTTTAACATTTGTTTATAGTATCAATATATTGTTATTATAATCGAAATATTCTTTGTATCGAAGAAAATGGATAAATAGTTTCGACGACTAAATTATATATTCAAAAAAATTATTATTAACGTGAAATATGTTAGAAGAAGCAATAACTATATTTTAACTGAAGCATAGAAAATATAACATTAAGGTGATTAGTCAGGCTCCGTTTTTGACTGCACAGAATGACACAAAAATTTATACAGAAGAAGTACACATCCGAGAGAATCAACAGACTGAATTTTGTAAAAAAACATACAAAAAAATTATTATGGAAAGAAAAGGAAAGAAAAGGAAAGAAAAAAACATATAAAAAAATTAAGGTACTTTTATAAGTTTTCTGTTATAACAAACTTGTAAGCTTCAATAACCACTTAACCACTTTAATGTACTTACCCTGTTTGGTGCATTATTCAGATAACAAGGTACATCGTCGTAATTCCTGCATATAATCCCCGATACATTTAGATATGATAGATCAGTGAATAAAGTGTAAACGGAAATCTCGAGAAACTGTCATCAACGATGAGTGAAAGTAAAATAAAATAATAAACAATTAAAGTAGTATATATTCCAAAAATTACCATGCAAGATTACAGTACGAAACGTTGAAATTTTATACGTGATCGATAAAGAATGATATACGAAATGTGGAATTACATTACATGTAATTTATTATAACTATTCGCATATAATTTTACTACTATTTTATGTGATAATTTTGTGTATATACGCTTTTATTAGTATATGTGGAATAATCTCATAAATTATAAGAATTATTTGGTGGATGATATTTTATTGTATTTGTACATTTTATACAAAAATGCGATATAGTGTAAACACATCGCAACATATATCATAGAAAAATGCTGACACATCGTCGGTGAGAATCGAACACCGGAGATATCATGAATGAGCACATATGCCTTAACTACCACGCTATCGAATAAGAGCGTTGAACTTGCACACTTCTATGGTGTATGATTCTCAACACGTGAAATTTGTTCATTAATTTTATTTTTAAATTGATTTATTAATAACATTTTAAAACGTTTTTGCATACAAATTTGCAAAATTTAAAGAAGCACAATTTATTATTTTTATTATTTTTATTTAAACATTTTATTTAAACAATTCATTATTTTTATTTAAACAAATACTTCATTCGTTATTTATTTGGCTCGTTACGACTTTTTTAGCATTTAAAAGTGTATGTAAAAATGCATTGAGTTACTTTACATATTTAATTAAAGCAGG
>JABFOW010000770.1:0-10497 GCA_022817725.1 Archaeoteleia sp. ZL-2020
GCGCTTTATTTTTTTAAAAAACCAAGGGTGCGGTGCTAAGTTGACGTCAACTTAGCACTACAACTGCTATAAAACCACTACCTGCTGGTCGAATCCAAAAAACAAAGGCATCATAATTTGTCGCTTTTTTGTCGTAAATTAGTCGTGCTAAAAAAAAATTGTCGCGCTTTATTTTCTTCCGAAAAAAGTGTGAGGAGCTAACTTGCCTCTACACTGATAAAAATCTATATAAAATTACACATTTTTAACTACGTGTGTCTGAGTAAAATTACATGATAAATCGTGTACAGAACATATCACAATATATATTATGTAATTATACAGTTTTTGTGGAAATACGTAGAGAGACTATGGAAAATTACTATGTAACTTCAGACTAGTATCGCAAATATGTATTTTGACACACAACGTTGTACAAATACATTCACCATGTATTTTGACATTATTATAAGTAAGAAAATGTATCTAATTACATAATACGGAGTAAAACTGTTTTACCATATCGGAATTAGTTTTTAACTCGCTGACGGCAGTGCTGTACAATGTGTCGCTGGCCATTGAGTAAGTCGCCTATAGCATAACATTACCGTACTTTATGTATAGAAACGAAAGCCTCCAGGTTCGAATCTTGGTCGGGATATGACGAAAATTTATAATTCGAAAATTTGTAAGTTAAAAATGTTTAAAATTTTCACGACATGCACAAATGCATGCGCAAACTTGGCTTACATTTCCGCCGTTAAGAGAAACGAAAATATATATATGGTTTTAACTCAATAATGATTGTCTCCATGTATCAATATTCTTTTGTCAACTCCATAGTTTTGCAGTAACTTTGAGTCAGACTATTCTTTTATTTACATGATTAACTAAGAATACAACATCATTACATCTGTTTTTTGTTTGGTAATACACACAGTGTGCATTCGATTTCAAATATTCTTGAGTAACACAAAACGTATTTATATTTTTACAAGATTTTTGATTTCCTATCAAGTATACTAATCAATGTTTTCAAATTAGGAAGTGTACATGCCTTTCAAAAGAGTGGGGGGTGTGGCTCACCGGAGACACACAACGCGTAATTCTGAAAATAATAGAATATTATATTATATTTTGCTGATACCACCTGCAGTAAAAAATTCAGTAAATTATGAACACATATGTATATATATATATATATATATATATATTTAGTTTTTATACTTTGTATTGATAGACATGTATTTAATCAGAGTGCCTACCGTTAAATGTAGTATGAAGAGTTTGTATTTTTATTATAAATCAAAGTCCTTTTGCAAATATTAGCAATGCCGGTTCAAATTTATAATTGTTTGCAACCGAGCGAGGGCTATTTTTCAGATCATCATATAAAATCCATTTTCTTCCTCGATTGCACAGTGCAGTGTAATGTCCAATATTCCCACATTCACTTGAATTTCGAGTTTTAACGTCTTGTCCTTTGTAATTAACACATCCTATAAGAGAGTAAGTCTCGTTTGTTTTAGGATTTATAAAGGATTTTGGGAGTAAATTTGAAGATATTGCATTGTTATCAACCGAATACACTTCAAAAATAACAAAATGTCCTATAAAAATAAATGTGATTAATTAGTTAATTCTTTTTATATATACCATCATAACATTTTATGACATTATATTGAAACTATGCAAGTACATATTGTTGATTTTAAAATTATTGCGGTACGGTGCGTCGCCTTTCATCTGTGATAAATTTGTCAAGTTAAGAAAACAAAATATAAAAACAGCATATTTGCTATATCAGCACGAACTTATATATTGTTATCTATAATATTGTTAAAATATCAGTAAACCCTCTGTATATTAATTAAATTAGATGTGCATTACATTTAATAACTTTATGTATGGCAAAATAAAGTATTTTAACTATATACCTGCATCTAAATAAGACTAAATAATAATAATTATCAGCATTCAAATATAACACAAAGATATAATTAGTTTTCTAATTTAATACATGTAGCATCATGACTTAATATATCCAACAACATTTTTGCATCATAGAGACAAAATCATATTTTGGAATTACTACGATATGTATGTACATCTTTTGTTATGTCGATGGATACGTAATAATATTTATTAACAATAGAGAATATTTACATTTTAATTTTACATAATATTAAATAACATTACCTATCTCGAGAAGATGAGTCTGTTCTTTAGACGAGCAGTTGCTTTTACAACAGTCCGTCAATTCGTGCATTATTATTTCATCATTTATAATATTGTCAAAATTTTTCGTTACGGTCGCTTGGTTGATTGTCTTCGTTGTTAAACGTTTTAGTCGTGGTTCGCATCCTGTTTGGCAGACAGATTTTTCGACAAAACTTGGAGTGTTTCGAAAAAGGAATGTAGCAAGGCTTCCTACGTTGCATGCACAATTGATACACTCTATCGTATTCGCTTTTGGAGATTTCTTTATAAAATCCAAGAGTATTTCCCCTCTTTTCATGTAGGAGACTTTTCTCAGCCCCTTCTCTATGGTATCTATAATTAACTCAAACAGAGGATTCTCTTCACGCTTTGACATAATAAGCATTTTAGTTGCTTCATTATCACTTGCAGAAGCTAAGACTATCTGAAATATACTATCAAAAGCGCATGTGTTAGTGAACGATATAGCTGCGCCATTTATATTCAGCGATTTCAGAGTGATCGTGGAACCATTTTTTAGAAGAGGTATTTTGCTGTATTTTGTAAATGTCATCAAGTCATTAAATTCATGATTACATTTACGTAGGTAACGTGACGGTCTTGCTCTTTTTGGGGGTTTGGCTAGACCGCGCCAATTTTCAATTTCATTTAGAGCTACCCTATCATTTTGCCGAGATGTTTTGCAGCACTGCGAGCAAATTCTTTTTTCGCCGTACCCATCCTCTTCTCCTTCGATACTTTCTGAGCATCCAGGCAGTAGATGCACACTATTACCGCAGAAAGCGCATATATGAGCTCCTGTAGGGCTGTCTCCGTTTTTACATGCTAGACATTCCTTTAGTCCATTTTGAACATTCTCTCGGAATGACAAATCTTTCAACGTTTGAGAAAATGACGTTTGTTCGAATGGTTGAGAGACTGAAACCGAAGCGATGTTTTCTTCTGTATGCCAGATATTTGACTGATTAAGAGAGATATTTTCTTTATCAACATTTTTTAAATTGTATGTAATGCCGGCTTTCGACCTATCATCACATAAAATATCATTTAATGTAGAGTTGATCATGTCTTTTTCACAAAAAGAAATGTCTTCAGGCATAAGTTTTATTGGCGATTGGTCTATACTCGTGACGCTGTTTTCCAGATTTTCATTTGATTTGCTGTCAATTATTTTCAGTTTCCCATCGTAGTGCTTAATAAGTTTTTCTACTACTATGTCGAGTCTTTGGGCGTGTTTAGACAGAACATGATTTTTCATAATATTGAATTCTCCTTCGACGGGAGCACTGCTTGCGGTAATGTTACCATAGCCAAACTTGTCACGACACACAGCCGACCATACTGGAATCGTTTTTATTTGTTTTGTCAAGCGATTAGCAAACTGAATGCTTTCACGAGGGTTGAGGAAACTTGTGTTTTTTCAATTTCTACCAAAAGATCATCTTCGTAATTATAATTGTAATCGTCGCTTTCATCTTTGTCACCGTTTTTCGCTTTTTGTTTTTGTTTTTGCCCTACACTTAATGTATCAACCAGATTTTCGATTTCTACATCTCGTGGAGTTTGGATACTAACAAGACTTTTGATAAACAAAAAAGATTCTTTTAAGGATGTAGCACCATCACCTGCTGTTTCACACAATGAAATCTTGAAGAGAGCTTTAATAATTTTTGCAGCTTCAGATGTACTCCTACTTTGGATCAGCTGACCAACTGCGTGTAAGTAGAACTTCTTGATGGGGGGGCGCATGTGCGCCAAAAAATCTGCCCAGTTTTTCAGATAATGAGCTACATCTATGCGAATATAACACGGAGGCATCTCTTTGTTCCTACATGCGTCGGCGTACTGATCTAGTGAAAAATGCCCTGTGTATGCCCAAGCAAAAGCGTTAAGCAATGCCAATGAGGAGTCGCTTACCTGCATAAAACCATAATATTATAACATTTTATTTTAATCATTATTGTATAGATAATTGGCGTTATAAACGTATAAATATAAACATTTTCTATTTTCACTCGATTGTATAATATTTGATAATAAAATATAGTACTTTAATTCCATGACAAATCAACGAAACATTTCTTGTACATTCATTATAAAAGGGAGAACGATACGCGTATAATATTTCGAAAACAGTATAAAATGAATAATTGTTCATAGCACATAAATGTTTTTCATATGGTTGACAACAGGCCTGTGCAACTCTCCTGTGCTTCCTATGATTCCCATGTTAACCAATGTTCACGATATGACCCAAAAATGCAGCCCCTTGATAACTCGTATTTAGGGTACGAAATTGACTGCGGTACACACATTGGTATCGTTTTCGAACGCATTTATAGGCTAACATATTTTGATTGGCGCAAACTGCTTACGAGTATCCGATTCTACTCCAATACTTAACCTAACTTAATATATCGCTCGTGTCACTTAAACGTAACGCATTATAAACAGGTACGGGATAAAGTCGAAGTTCCTTATATGCTACTTGCTTGTATCAATCAATCAATCTTAAAATGACTAAACTCGTCTGAGATTTACTTCAAAATTTATTTACAAATAATCTCTTTTTATAACGTTATATTTACATCACTAGTATTTCATTGTTTCATTTTTAATTTTTACTGCGCGTCTAGAAAGATTTCGCAAGCTTGTGTACATACGATTAAGAGACACATAATATTTGATTCCATGTGCGTACGAAATATTATTAGATTTTGGTCCATATTCTAAATTTAACCGATAGTCTAGTAATTCATACTACATTAATTCTCTCTGTGTAATCTAACCTTACAATGCAAATTTCTACATAACTTTCTTTCTTTCTACATAACATTTCTTTATAATATTAAAATATTAAATTAAATTAATTTTTTTACCACTTCTTTTGGATAACAGGCACCCAATTTTATCCAGTCGCTTTGCCAATAACTTATGGATACTGTATCATGCACTTCCGAAATGTAAATATTAACAGGAAATTGACCACGGCGGCAACTAGTAATAGCAGCATATATAAATAAATGTGATGACTCTTCACCATCTGCGTGAACAATATTTTTCATTCTCTTCCCTGTGGCGTCAATACATAATTTGGTATCTTCTTCTTCTGCCATAAACTTATTATACATCCGTATTTGGTGTGTTGAAGCAATATGAACCGTTACTGGATCATATCCAATTTTCCTTATGCAATTTTGACCGATACCGTATCTTTTCATCTTAGCTATTGCTACAATGGGATCTGAATCTAAATATTTTGATTTTGTGTTATGGTACTTGGCATTCCTCAAAACATTACTTCCATAAAGATGCGGAGGTTGTATTTTTTCTCCCGGCTGCATGGCTTTTGAAGCTACTTCGCATCTATATTTTTCTACAGATTGATGCTCCAATTTGTTAATGACATCCTCTCTCTCATCACCACGCAATTGTCGTTTACCGCAGGTTTTGTTTCCTTTGGTAACATTGCACTTTATTTTTACAAAATGCTGATCGTCATTAGAAATTATTTTCGCTATTATTATACTGCCACATTTGCAACGACCTGAGATAAAATATTAAAGAAGAAATAGTAAATACAATGAATACAGAATACAGGATTACAATAAACAGCTATGATAAAAAAGAACGTGATATGATTCCTCTACGTTTTTTACACGAAACAACCTGTGCCAAAATTACTTGTCCGTTACTATCGATAAACACTCGATAGCAGGGAGTGCAATGTTCCATATAAGCAATAGGGCACCTTTTTCGACGTTGCATTCAGCGCCTCTATAGTTGTGTTTCAGAACAAAATTGGCCAGTAGTACAATTAGCGCGTGATTTGAATTGTATAAATTCGTAATATGTTTTTTTTATTTATAAGTTGTAAGTAGACGAAATTAAATTCATAATAAATGAATTTTTTAAAATAAATTATAATTTCATTTTATAGTAATAATTACAAATGTAGTAAATTATATCAAAGTATTAAACAAAATCTATTATATTCTTTCGTATAAAATTGAAAAGTGTATTAGATAATTATGGATGAAGCAGAAGGATGACAATCAAATAAACAATATATATTGTTTGACATTGTTAATTTATTTATAAATACCAATATATAACAACAGTTATAGTAAATGTATAAGTGTATAACTATAGTTATGTAGTGTATGTCACAAAACGAGGCCAGTCACACTTGCCGATTGAGATGGGCCTACTAATATCCCAATCCACGGGGGCACTGTATGTCACGCGCAGGACAAAAACGCGCCAAATTTAAATATTTGAATAATTTAATATTTTAAATTTTACATCAAACAATCAAACATCACATCATTGAATATTTGGAAATTAGTTAAACATAACATAACACTTTTATAATGAGACAAATTGGACTAAAACTATAATATCATTATACAAATAAATAAAATATGAATAAAATATACTAACAAGAATACAATATAATATAACAATAAATAAGAACGTAGAAAACGATTATAAACATAGAATATAATACAAAACTGAAATAAAATCGAAAAATATAATTAACTCTGCATTAGTTCTGATTGCCTCTTGCCACAGTTTTCTTCTCGTATAGTCTTTGATAACTCTAAAGAGGTGTCTTTTTTCCGCGTTTTTGTTACGTGTCCCCAACTTTTGTACACCACACAATTCGGCATCGTAGATTTTCGCAATTTTATAATATGCACATAATATACGATCGATTTCCACTTATTACGATGCCTATAAAGTCACGGTGGAAAATGTTTATTTACAAATGTCACATCATTAGGTTCGTTTTCGATTTCTTCTATATATATGTCACGGAGAAAAAATTCCAATAAATTACCATACCATTATATGAATTTTTCAGATATGACATAATAAAATTTGTCATAAAATTACAGAATCGATATCTAGAACATTTTTTCCACAGGACAGAGGATATCTATATATCTATATATCCTATAGATATCCTATGGCTATCCTATGTATGTCCACAGAATTTCCGCGTTGTTATGGATGTTGCCAAATAATAAAACAGATAAGTGAGTTAAATTAAATAAATTAGCAAATTAATGTATTGCGGTTTTTGCACGCAAATAATTAAATCGAATTTAAATTTTAACATTATATATGATAAAGTGTAATAACAATTTTTTGTAGCATGACTAATTTACGACAAAAAAACAACATATGGTCCCTTTGTTTTTTGGATTCGACTTGCAGCTAGTGGTTCTATAGCAGTTGCGGTGCCAAGTTAGCTCCACACTCTTTTTTTCGGAAGAAAATAAAGCACGACAATTTTTATTATTCCGCGACTAATTTACGACAAAAAAGCGACAAATTATGGTGCCTTTGTTTTTTGGATTCGACCAGCAGGTAGTGGTTTTATAGCAGTTGTAGTGCTAAGTTGACGTCAACTTAGCACCGCACCCTTTGTTAGATTTACAAAAATCTGATAAACTTTGGAAACTTTGGAAAATCCATTTTCGAGCTATGTGACTAATTATAAGTTTTAATTGACTCGTTTAAACAATTATTTCTATGATTTCAGGGTAAACAAAAACAAACAAAACGCACAACGACATTTTTCCAATTTTGCAATGCTTCTTCTGGTACTTTGCTTTGTACTGACGTAGCAGCAAGAGGTCTGGACATTCCTGATGTGGATTGGATCGTTCAATACGATCCACCAGATGATCCAACGGTGAATATGCTATACTTATAAGCCACATAATATTTTACCTTATATTACACTGGAACCTCTGATTCTTTACCGCTTCGGGAGGACTGTTAAACAATCAGAGGTCACATGATTGGCTTTTGACATTTCTCCTACCAGTGCCATAGAGACATTTTTGTCATAGAATAAATGTCAATTTTAATATGTTTTAACTTATGGAATGAATACGGCACTGAATCAGATGTAAGGAGGGTTTTGATTGGTTCGTTTCTTTATTCCCACTTGTTAATACATTGACACTCTAAGAGTGGAAATAGAATATTTCCCCTAAAGTGTAGAGAATCAGAGGTTCACAAATCAGAGGTTTGAGTGTATTCATAATTCGTTGATACGTAATTGCATTAAAAGTTTGATTTTACTTATACGAGATTGCATACGTAAAGTGTTATAAGCCAATATCTGCAGTTTCTTTTCATGCGACTAATTTCGCGTGACTAGTGTCACGCGGCAGTTGAAGAAATTGTCAAGTTAACTCGAATTTCAAACTAAGGACATTTATCGAAAAATAAACCAGAATCATTATTTATGTTTCAGCATGTTACGATCGAAAAATTTGTATATTGGGTTATTATTATGAATGAACTCTATCAATTAGTGATAAAACTGATTTGGTTTTTCCCGTTAAATAAAAATATGTAATTTTGTATAAATATCTCCATTTGGCATTTAAAAATTGCAACGAAGTTTAAATTTATTTTTGCATGAATTAAAAGACGCTCGAAAACACGCTATTTTCAACTGTTAAACTTCGTTTGTTTAACAGTTGTTACGCTAAACACAGTTGTTAAACTAAATTTTGTAACACTTTATGTCAGCCACCCTGTATACGATTATATTTAATTGTTCATATGGTTTATAAAAAAGATTTCTTATTTATATTTGCATCACAAGAGACATTGCTTATTAAAAATACGCTAGTACATTGTTTAAATATTATGATGTTGTATTAGTTGAAGTTACTTTATATTTAAAACTTAAATAAACTTATTTCTAACTTTTTCCACATCCATTTTTCCTTTTAATACATATAAAAGACATTAATTTAGACAACAGTTCAATAGTTTGATATAACGAATGGATCTACTGTAATGTGCGTAATACAGTTTTCATAATTTAAATATGTTTAAACTTTGGTTACGGTAATATCAAATGGAAAGTACTATTACATATAGTCTATCAACATATATCTCGTACATCTACATATTACCATAAAATTTTAAATTTCTGATGTCTTGTAGGAATACATTCATCGAGTTGGCAGAACGGCGAGAGGCAAAGGCGGCAGTGGACATGCATTGCTAATCTTACGTCCGGAAGAGCTCGGCTTTCTGCGTTATCTCAAACAGGCTCGCGTACCGGTTAACGAATTTGATTTTTCATGGAACAAAGTAGCTGATATACAACTTCAGGTATGATACATAACATAAAAATCAACGATAACTAACTCCGTAAACTATTTTCAAGCTATAATCAAGCAATGTTACTGAGGTATGTAGTATTAAAGTATAAGATAGCATTAATGAATCTAATTCTAAATAATTAGGACGTCAAATAATAATTTATACATTTACAAATTATCGCAAATTGCAGAAATCTGTTTTACCCAACTGACTTGAATTTCAAATTAAGTTTTAAATATGACACCTGTTATTGTTTTATTTAATTCTTATTGACTGTTTAATTCAATTTAAAAATTATTATTTTCCCTAACTTATTTTTAGTGTAATACATAGCCAGATTATCATTAGTTATTTATTATACTTAATTTTATATGATGTTTCACAAAATTGTTATAGTGTTTTTATTTAAAATCGTGAAACATTGATTGATTCTTATATTTATAGTACTTGACAAGTCTGAAATAACTTTTTGTTGCAATAAATAAAAATGTTTTTTTCTGTAATAAATAAAATTTCTAATTATAATGTAAAATATCATTTGGCATTTATATATATATGAGTCAGCAAATGAAGAGGGCTTTTACCAATGTGATTGTATTTTTCAATACATTCATGTAACAAGTGGTATTATTGTCTATATTCATTTTGTTTGTGAATGTTAATTGTTTTTATATATACACTGATTTGCCTGTAAAGACATTTAATTTATAATTATAATTTTAAAAATATTTTTGCATTGTTTTTTATGCTTGTAATAATTGTTGTCAAATATTAAAACACCATAACACAATTTTAGTAAGATATAATAAAATTATTTATAATATAACTTACATTTAGCATTGCAAATGTAAAAATGTAAATTCAATTTTACATAGGAAGAAATTTTGGCTTACAACAGGATTAATCCAAATATGTTTAGTATCATGTTAAGTATCACTGAAAATTAACAATACATTTGCCGTATTTTAAATACTATTTAATACAATTGCGAAGTTATGAAGATTTTAGAATACTGCTATTTTTGAGTGACATTTGGCAGAGTAGAAAATTTTCAATTTCCATTTTTTTTTTTTTTTTGAAGTATCACTAAAAATTAACAATATATTTGCCGTATTTTAAATACTATTTAAGACTCTACTTTAAATATTAAGGGTTAAT
>JABFOW010000771.1:0-10491 GCA_022817725.1 Archaeoteleia sp. ZL-2020
AAAATAAATTTTTACTTGATATACAACATAGACATTATACTTAATATACAAATTATCCACAATCAAAGAGATACGTTTCATACTTTGTTACCATAAATTAATTGTATTTATATAAATTAAAAAAAGTTTACCAATAAATATATATTTTGAAAATGTTAATAAATTAAGTAAACCGTACTTTCTATATATCTATAGATATACATATTGTGAATAGAAATTATTTTCTGAATATTTGAATAATCAAGAAATGTTGTAGTGTTCCATGCGACTCAGATTATGCAAATTGATATAAACGGTATTTTGTACATACTTTGTATGTTGTGGTATTATACCGCTATTTAATGTAAATGTTATTTTATTATACTGAATTTTCTACTAGCAAGACTAAACTGGACTTGCAACGCAGTGTGTACCTACTTATATAAATTAGATATACGTTATAGAAATTAATATAATGTATAAAAAGTATCACAATGATATGTTTGTATAATCGTTTCATTATTATTAATATTATATGAATTTCAATATAATATATTAAAAACTGACACATGATTCTACAAATTGGGCATAATAATTATATGAGACAAATTTGTAAATAATCTTAAAATAGTAATTTTTAAACATTTTAATTAATTTACTGCCAGCGCGAATTTGTATTTATTGATATGATAATGTATATAAAAGTATACAAATATTAGTTGGCCTTTAAGACAAATTCCAACTCTTTATGTAACACAATTCATAAATAAATTGTTCCAATTATTTGTTGCATATGTGTCAAAATATAAAATCAAATTATCTTATACCACATTATGTTTCTTAATTATTTTGTGTTAGAATCATTGTATTATTATTATTCTTTCATTCATAATATAATTATTTAGATAACAGTATCATAATAATTAATCTGTTTTTTAAACATACGCTGTAATAATCACTTGCAATCTTTAAAGGCAATTACCTTGAATGTTTATTCGACATTTCACACATAAAACGGGAAATAATCATTGCTCTGCAACATAAAATTGGCGATATCGCGGCTTTTAACTTTTGTACTGACAATTGCACAATTCCTTTCAATTTGTAATAATGAAAGCAAGCAAACTTCTTACAAACTATAGATTTAATACTTTTTTTAAATTTTGTAATTGTATAATATCTGGTTATTTTCACCTAATGTAGCTTTTTAATATCTTTTACCATATATATATTGAAGAATTAATTATTTATTCAATAAAATATTTACCAAATTATCATTAATTATATTATTTCACCGATATTACATAGGTAAATATGTACCTAACTGTTATTGCCATAAACAAAATCAGGTTAATCGAATGATATTAGTCGAGCCAATACAATTTCGTTGCTTCATAGTGCAATGTCGCACTATTTCAACGTTGAAGTTCACTTTTCTCACGAGTGATTAACGCACCAACTTGTTCGATGACTGAGAGACAGGCGGACTGTGCGAACAATTTTCTCGATATCGCGAATTGAGTAATTATTGTTATAGAATAAGTGGTCCTTGCATTGCCGATAAAGCGCAATAAACACGCGAGGAATTCGCGGCAAAAGAAGGAGTCAGGTGCCGCGCTCGAAAGGAACATTGTAAAAACGCAGTGATGTTCGTTGTTGTTCCAAGCAAGGCAATCGCACGTATATACGATGGCATTTAGAAACATCGCCGCGGCACGAAATCGTTCGAATTAGTGGGTTAAATATCAGTGCACTCTCACCATTTGAGAAAACGATACAATCGCCGTCTGAATCAAGTTCTTGATTCTGTTTGGATGATTAAATAAATTCAAGTGAGTCATTTTTTTTAATTACAAAAAAACTTATCAAGACCACCAATTAATCTCAGGATATAGTTAATTGCCCGATTATTTAAATAATCGCCCCTTCCCTTACATGATTTATGTACATATATATATGGTTACAATTTTGCAAGCCATATTTGATGAACGTGTATTGAGGGTAATTCAATGAAATATTAGCAATTAAGAAAAACGATTAATGTCAATTTAATGAATAAATTATTGAATTTAATGAATAAATTATTTGAAATATTTGTATACAATTTGTAATTAAAAATAAATTTGAATTTGATTATTGTGTGA
Organism: Archaeoteleia sp. ZL-2020; assembly: GCA_022817725.1. Lineage (NCBI taxonomy): Eukaryota > Metazoa > Arthropoda > Insecta > Hymenoptera > Scelionidae > Archaeoteleia > Archaeoteleia sp. ZL-2020. Next base: position 2,124 of record JABFOW010000771.1, read on the forward strand.
TTAATCAATGTTTTAAATATTACAAATAATAAAAAATTTGTTTAAAATGGAACACTGTGTATATTTCTATGATTTTATACCAAAAGTGTAAGATTTATTGATTCTTACAAAATCCAATATTGTTGATATTTAACTCTAGCCGCCTGAGTTTCATAGCAAAAAGTAAATGAATTCGTTAAATAGAATATCTTGTCACAAATCTTTTTGTCGCGGTCGCACTATTTCTTGAAACGTCCCACGCGATAAATGCGCATAAATTGCAAGCTTCAGTGTCGTTGCAAATACGAGACAGAAATAATTGTATAAGTTTACGCGTCGCAATATACCCTGAAATCGGTGTTAATGCCGTGTAAATGGCGTGCCAACTGCATCGGAGCGTTAAAATTATCCAGGAAATATTTGCGATTCATGAGTGGCGGCAAAATAAAGTTCAAATAGTACCACCGGACAGCGCCAGGGATAGTATTATAATTCAGTGTGAGCGTAATTTTAAGTTGAATGTGGGGAATTTTAAAGAACTGATGGAAATTATGGAAAAGTATGGAAAATTCATAGTGTAATGCAAACTGTTATTGCACAAAGTTATTCAGAATTTTAAGACAACAAAATTGTATTGAAACCATTTTTATATAATATTGGAGAAATTAAGATTAAACTGGAATGTAATATTCTAATTTAGGTACGGAAGAAATTTAATTTATTTAGTTTAAATAATTTCAATTAAATTTATTTTAACTTAAAGTCTAGATGTTATGTCAATGTTTTAACGCCTAATTTGTTTTAAATACAATTTTGAATTTTTGTCATAGTTTTAAACTAAATTCATTATTAAGACTTGTTGTTGTAAATTGTAAAATTTGATGGTGAGAACCATTAAATTAAATATTGATTATGTTTATAGTTCAAGACTTTTGTCATATTTTTGTCTTCGGTGCGCACATTCCAATAACATATAGCTGTTATATCCAACTATAATTGGCGGTTAAAATTCGACCAGGAGCCTCTGAACTTCTTTTTATTAAACGTAATTTAAAATATTCCAAATTTAACAGAGTTTGACACTTGATGTTTATAATTATTTTATCTGTGTATACACTTTGTATATCACGTGAAAAGTACCGCATAATACATAAATGTCTAATGAAGTTATGACTGACATTATGACTGTGGTAACTATAAACTTTACTCGGTGCAAAGAAATAAAATAACATTATAAATGTAGGAACATTAATTATTATAATATTATATTATTCAACAACTTCACTTCTAAGCCATAAGAACTATCTACATTGATTACTGGAATCACCATGTCGTAGTTTACGAGAAAATTGAGGACATATCGGTTGTAAAACTTACACATGTATATTTACCAAACATCAATTTTAGAAAATTTTAGCAAAAATTAGTTTAACGATTTAAATCTTTTTGTCTCATTATAAAAAAAATGTATAGGATTGAATTTTCGATTAAATTTTAGATCAGTGGAGTATTTCTAATAACTTTCCTATCACATTTTTCGAACGTTACAAAATTAAACGTCAAATATTACAACATTAAAATGACTAGTAAAATAAAACATACCACTGAAATCTTTAATTTCTTAAAACTTTCAAAGTTTATACAAATTTTATACGTGGCCTGCAGAAGCTATAAATAATATAAATCCTATAAGATGATTAACGTGAATGAACATGGTTGACTTTAAGTGATCATTAATGGGTAAAATTGATCATTCATAATGATCATTGTCCATCACTAACCGTGATTAATGATCCTACGATCCAATTTTGATAATTTATCATAATAAATGATTTGACGTTGGTAATTTTTTGAAATTATCATTAGCGAACATTGATCATCGGTAATGAGCATTAACGAGTGTTTTATCACTTATTATGGATGATCATTAATGGACTACTAACTCCCGGAACTATGATATGTCCTTAATATGCTTACAAACGTAGTAAAAGTTTAATTCGAACAACTATACATTTCTTTCATTGACAACACATTAGCCATTATTCATTAATATATTTCCTGCTGTTTTGATATCGAGTACGCCATACCGTTGAGTCATCAAGCATTCTACTTGGGACATCGATTAATTCTCCTCGCTGCGATGCATTATATTAATATCGGTGACAGTGGCGAATGCTTGGAAAATTACCAGCCTCGCGATGCTCAAGATAATAAATCAAAGCAACATACGTTTGAATGACGTGTGGATGAACTTTATGCGTAATTCAGTGAGAACAATGGGAATATAATATTCATATTCCGAGCGCCATAAGTGCGTTTAATCTTAGGCGCGCACGGTGGCAAGCGATCTGGGTTGGGCAAGTTAACCGACGAATTTAACTTAGATAAAAATTAATAAGGAAAGGATTAAGTAAGTTAAGTTAAAAGCTAATTTATAACTTTTCATCTTGTCATTGAAAACATAAAAGCACGATGGATTATGTATGATGAAACGTCGACATTTTAAAAAAAATTCGTAATTGGACATTTAATGAAATTATAAATAAACAAATGTATTTTTTAATACAAAACTAATTTCTGTATTATATTTCAAATATGATATTAAATATAATTGTTATTTATATGTCAAAATGAATTTAAATACGAGAGTCAGTTAATTTTGCAAATAAATATATAACCTACAAAATTTATATACTTTAATTTTTAAAAGCAACCGCCTCTAACTCGTCAAACAACTGCCCCTGTGAAAATTGCCGCGTGTACTATAATGGCCTGATACTGGTTAAATACGGGCAGCCAAGCGTCGGCAGCCTACGCTGGCCTAGTACAGGTGCCAGTGGTGGACCAGCACTGTATTTCCATCGTCAAGCAGCATTACGTTCCTGCGGTAGACCAGGCCTGAGCCAATGCTGGCGGCCAGTACTGGCAGGATCGGCAACGGTACAATTCGAATGGTCCAGTCCTGGGCCTTTCGAACATTTTCCCATGTGCAACTTAACTTTCCACTTAACATTCAATTTAACTTGACTTGGAACTTAATTTTTAACTTACTCATAACTTGACTCGAAACTTGACTTGCAACACGATTTGTAACTTGATTTATAATTTCTTTGTAACTTGATTTATAATTTCTTTGTAACTTGATTTATAATTTCTTTGTAACTTGACTTTTAATTTGTCTCGAAACTCGACTTGCAACTTGATTTGTAACTAGAATTATAACTTGACTCCTAATTTGACTCGAAACTCGTCTTGCAACTTGATTTGTAGCTTGATTTATAATTTCCTCGTAACGTGACTTTTAATTTGACTCGAATCTCGACTTGAAACCTGATTTGGAACTTGATTTATAATTTGACTCTTGTTTTGACTCGAAATTCGACACGAACCTCGACTTGAAATTTGATTTATAACTTGATTTATAACTCGACTTGTAGCTTGGTTCTTAATTTGACTCGAAACTTGACTTGCAACTAGATTTATGGCTTTACTCGTAACTCGACTGTTAATTTGACTGGAAACTTGACTCCTAACATGACTTTAAACTTGACTCGTAACTCGACAAGTACCTTGACTTGTAACTGAACACATAAATTACTCTTAACTTGACTCTTAATTGGACTTTTAACTCGACTCTTACCTTAACTTTTAACTTGGTTAAAAGACCATTTTAATACAATTGGATCGCTTTATTAAAGTGATCATGCGCAGGGATTTCTTAGCGTCGTTCGTCACCACGTTGGGCGAGCGCGACATAACGAAGCAGAGACAAATGGCGGGAAACGTGCGATATACAATGGGACAAATCGGCGTGGTCGTTTCGACAGAAATTCCCAGGTGCGCCACGGCCGGCTCGGCGCTGTCGTTACCGAACGATCAAGGAGGCAAAAATGATGCGGGGTGATGGATGCACTTGCACTCGGCTCGCGCGATGCGATGCCTTTCACACTCGAATCGTAGCCGCCGGGCTACGAGAAGAATTATCATTGACACGATTCGCGCGATCGCCATCGAAGAGCACCAGCGGAACACGACGCACGCTGCTCTAACCGCTATTTCAGAAAGTGTGCCAATTATCGCAGCCGCGCCGATAGTGCAATGCTCGGACGCTTTTCGTTGTAGACTTGATTTCCCATAATTCTCAGGGGAAAAATGACGCGTTCTGTTGGGAAGACAAATGGGATTCGATGATTTCAGAATGCTTTGACGAAGTAGGATCACAAAAAAATTTAAAGGAGTTACGAGTTTTTTAGAGTAGTCTTTAAAAGGGAAAAAGGTTTCAAACGTTTCTGATTGGACGTATCGTTTAATCATTTGCAGACTAGGAGAAATAAACACATAAATTTCTCCAAGGTTATTATGATGCATACAAAAAATTCTATTATCATTCCATATAAAAAGAAGAATATTATATACATATTTACTTCATACAAATATTTAAAAAATATGTACCCTTTAATTACAGAATTACTATTTTAAGGTAAAAGTTAATGATTTTTACCTTCAGATACGTTACAGGTCACAAATTGAAGTGGAATAAGCTATAAATTATAAGAAAAATATTTTTATTTTAAAAATATTTTATTGAAATAATCACATAATCACGTTATAAAACTAAGGAAGTGTTAAAAAACTTTACAGTGAAAGAAATTGAATTAGAAAGAGATTTTCTTCTATTAGAGAGAGATTTTCTTCTATTTTAAAGAGTTGTTACAGTTGAATAACATTGATGCCTCAGTGAAATTGGCGATCTGTAATACAGGCCTAGTTGCCGTTCTATTTGTTACCATTTCATTAAAAAATAATAAAGTAATGCTTACTGCACTAGTGGTAAATTTCAAAACATGCATAAAATATCACTAAATTTAGATAGTCCAAAATACAATATTTGTAACCTTTTATTTAATTTTATCTACTGTTATTAACTAATTTAAGTTAAAAGTTATTAATCGTTTTAAATGTGGAGTACCCAACTCTGACGAGTAATATAAATATAAATTTTTATTATTAATATTAATTTATAGATTTTTGTAATGATATAAATATATATATTTTTAATCATATTAATCGTATCTAAAAAATATGTAGTGCTGGTGATAATTTATTTAATTTAATAGTGTAATTTAAAATTGTGCACTTAATTTTTGAATTAACTTTTACGTGGGTTGTATTACTATTATTCAATATATTATATGTCGCAATTATTATTACTAGACATCTCATTGAGATACATTTGTGACATTAATTGACCATTTATCGAAACGGCAAATAACATTTAAATTTAAACGTTTTGATTTTTTCAGTTTATCAAAAGAATTAGAGTACAAAAGAAACTGATTGTGTCTGTACATACTCTAGCAAATACTATTGTAATATAATTCCGCGTCTGTTACCAGATACCGCAAAAGAACTACCAGCCACAATTGATTAGGAGAAAGTACTTTACAATCAGGAAGTTGGTATAATCAGACAAACGGACAATTTCGACACGGTTATTTTAAATCTGTTTAACATTTAAACCAGTAATTATATCTATTAAACATCATCTGACAAATATTTACTAACATTTGTTTATTGTTTATTATGCACATTTATATAATACAAAAACTTTTAGTAGCCTAAGAACAAGCTGTTACTATTTTACAAATAATTAGTTGTATTTATGTACCTATATTAATTTAAAGTTATAATAATTACATTTGAATACTGTCTGAGGTACTGTATGAATTAAAGAAAATCGCTATCTAATTAACGTTGCAAATATGTTAAATATATATATATATATAACTGAATAGATTTTTTGTTTTATGTTCATGCATTTACAGCATAAACTTGTCAAAGTTACTTTGTAAAACGTTATTCTGATGATTATTACTTGAGTGATGAACTCAAGTAATAATCGTAAGTTTTAGTAGGCCATCAACGATTAATGATGTTCTCAAATACATCAATGAAAATCCACGACAAAGAAACGACACGAGAAATGGCATAAAGGCTGAAAGTTGATCAATTACTGTTTTGTATCACCTTCATAAGCTTAAAGAGGTTGTAGCGATACATTCTATTGATACGGCTATTAAAAAATTAAGAGTAACAGTAACATGAGATATTAATCAAATAAATTGTCCTTAACATGACGCAGCAACAATTAAGGAGATGAAGCTGTACAATGCACTAATCAAGATGTGTCTAACTTTTTCATGCGCCATGCATCTTTCTTTGATGCGTCAATCTAAATTAATTAAGATGTAAAATAACGTACAATTATTTTCCTCATTACTTTTATCACTAAAAACAAAACAAAATCAATAAATACATTATGTAGACGTTTAATACAAAAAATATGAAATGTTTCAAATATTAAAATATGAAATATGAAAAGCTTCCGTGGATGTCTTTTGAACTTTTGAATTTATAAAATGAAGATAATGTCACATCTTCTTGTTTTACGGATCGACATTTTTTAAAATAAAATTTACTTTGTACATAATTTTGTATGCACTTTCTGTACGTATATAAAATCAGAAAACAATTCTAGAATTATATTTTGATTTAAATGTATATTTTGTTCATATTGTGCGAATGTGTTATTTATTGCATATAGCTTAATTAATAATTCAATATATGTATGTCCAAACTGCATCGCTACAAGCACTTTAATTAACTGAGTTTCAAAAGTCAATGTTTGGGTAGAGCTATGAAGTGATAGAAAAAAAACTATAATGGGCAGATCGTCTGATTGCACTTCATTGCTGCCTCGTCAAAGAAACGAACCGTCTTGTTACGAGTGATGAAAAATGAGTAATGTACATCAACATTGCACGCAAACTACGCTGGACTGTCAGTCTTGATGCGCCATTAGCCACCACAAAACCTGCTTTGCTTCCAAAGAAAGTGACGTTGTGTTGTTGTTTTGACTTCTGTTCCTCTCGAAGATATATTGTGTTGCGAACTTCTAAAACAGAATGAAATAAATATCTTCAAACTATATTATTCACAAATGGAAAATGTAAGTGTTAAATGTCTAATTAAATATTAGGCAAGAAAAAATGCATATATCCACCTTGTAAATATAAAAAAAATCCAATAAAGGAGGAAGATACTTTTACACCATTTTTCCGAATTTTGTTATATGAGCGTTTAAGTTTATTGGATCATCCAATATTCCAATGAACTGAATAAACTTGCCCGATAAATTCTCTGTAAATTGTCTGGGAGATTATATTAATGAAATGATAATAATAAGTGGTTTATTGTGACATCTATAAAGTTTTATAACGAAGTATGCCGAAAGAAAGCAAAACATAGAATTATAGAGGATGCAACGTAGGATGAAACTCTATTAAATTAAACCACATTATATCGCCTGCGTACTTCAAGTATGTGTTTCATAATGGGCACATCTCGGGTGCCGACCTGTTTCTAATCTAGTTGCCATCCAATTACCATTTGTTTCGTTCTTTACAGAACGGTATTTATGATAGAAAATTGGTCGGAATGAAAGACGTCAAAATGTGCGTCGATATAAATTGTTTTATCTCAAAGCAGCGTAATATTAACATGGATTTCACCAACTTTCGAAAGGTGTAATTTCTCTGAAATATTGTTACGCGTAATAATGAAAATTATGCAATTAATTACGAGATAGAATGTTTATTAATTCGGATTTTTATTGGATTAAAAAGAAGACTTATTTCGTAAAAGGAATTTTATAGATTATACAACAGAAAATAACTTGGTATGGTGAATGCATAAGTAATCGAAGAGATAGCGATAAAGGAACAAATCTATTCATTAATGTCACAAATTAATTCCGAAAAAAATTTTGTTAACATCATATTTTTATATACAACATAGTTTTTTGATATGTAAATGTATGAAGATTTATCTTAACATTATAATAACCCTTGTATTAGAAATTTTTTTTAAATTCTATATATTTGCAAAATTACTCCTTTTTAAAAGTTAACCCATTTCAAAAAGATTAATATATTTTATTATGTTTTCATAATAATCGCATAATGATGACTATAATGCAGTGGTGGATTAATTATCCCGCGAATTGATGCAACACGTGTTTTGTAAGACGCGGCGTGTTAATCGATTATAGAATCATAAACGTATCGAGAGACTTTATGTTGACGCGCTCGTGGCATAAGCTGGCGAGAAGGCTTGACGTCGGGAGAGAGAGCATGATTAGCGTTCATTTTTTCCCCTCGCCAGTCACATTGTGAGGAAGCCTTCAACTTTGCCGACTTCGCACGTATCAGGATCATCGATCATAAGATGCACTTTCAGGCGTGTAAATATGGAATAAAATGTAAATTCGAGTACTATATCATCCACCTTTTAAAAGGTTAACGGCTGTACAATAACGTGCACTTAAATC
>JABFOW010000773.1:0-10484 GCA_022817725.1 Archaeoteleia sp. ZL-2020
ATTGTTTGCTCAAATATTATAGTGAATATACAGCAGAAAATGCTTACCAATTCCTACGCAAAGACATTCGTATGAAAAAAAAATAGAATACGTTTGCATATAATTTACCTAAATATTTTTGTCTATAAGTCCTCCAATACTTTTTGATTTGGAATCAGTTAATTATCAAAGGAAATTATTTATAACTATAAAAACCATTTTCAAAATGTATTCAACATACCAAAGATATCAAAAACTTCTTGATATCTCTGATGCTAGTACTACTGCTCAATAAAAGACTGTTAACACAGCCACTGGAATACATTTAAACACACTAATAACCACCACTATTGAAAAATCCATTAGTGCACATTAGTGCCACCAATAGCATTATTAATCCGTTTATAAATGCCATTGTCCATGCGAGATTAAATTCCTATTAACACTAATTGAAAATGCAATGTAAAGTACAATGGTGATCAATAGGATTTGTTTCATAAGAGAAAAGGCAGCGCTAATTGAGGAAATTTCGTCAAGAACTGCGTCCGAATCCTCGAGCTCGTCTCAACGATAAGAAAAAGCGATGCGTGACTCGCGAGAGAAGTAATCGATAACAATACGACGATATGCGGAATGCATATGGATGCACATATATACGCAAACTGCAACTCGTATTGTGGTCGAGAGATGTTATTCACGATTTATATTCTATCAACTGCGTCGAGGCGAACCGATTTAAGTAGGAACTTCGTCTACGTCCCTCGATTTGAATTGAAACTTGTTCGATACATTTTAAAGCCAGATATATTTCGACGTGCAGCGTAATGAAGCGTGTATTTGATATTTTGAAGAACAATGCGATTGAAATTATGTCAATTAAATTATAGTGATTATTATTAAATTGTAACGAGGACTAGTAATAGGAAATAATTTATGACTGCTTTGATTTGAAAATTAGCTTAATGGAAAATTACAATTTATAGTATCTCATATTAATATTATTATTATTTTGTAGTCTACATTAATTTAACTAGCCCATTACCTAATTCATTCCAGTGCAAAGTGTCATTTATACACAGTAGTTATTAATTAAAACATCCTAATTTGAACAAAACGCAGTTAATTTACATATATACATAATGTATCCATGCTTTTAAGGCGAGGAAGATAAAACATAAACAATTACTACAAATTTACAGAAATTGCGGTTTTTTATTTGAATATAAAAGATGAGAGATAAAATTGAGAATTAAAAATGTATTATTTTAATACCTTCATATTAAACAGATTATATTATAAATTAGTTTTAAAACAATTCACAAAACAATGTTAAAAGTGCTAAGTATTCAATGAACCGTGAAAATGTCTAAAAGAAGCAGTAAAAATTCAAAGTATGATATTCATATACGCTAACGGCGAACTATCTCAAAATTTGCGTTCATATTCTTTTCGGCATTACGTTGCTTCGTTCGTAACAATACAAAATTGAACAAGTTTCAGCTAGCACGATAAAAGAGGGTGCAAAATGTTATGAATAATGAGAATTTGAAGTAAGGAAAAGTATGAAGAAGAGGCAAGCCATGCGAGAAGAAGTAATGGGATGCAATGTTCGCGAGGAACGAGCGCAAAAGTAATGTAGAAAAATGGAAGTCGCGGTAGCACAGGGACGAATAAACTATACGAACGATAATAGAATATCTACGATTCATGTGATTGTCTGTAAATACATAGCATAAGTATATTATGATAATTATGGTATGCCATATGTGTTACGTTAAAATAACATTAATGTGTAATTACTGAATCGTAAGTGCATCGGAATGGTCTGGCCGCCTGTGCTAGACGGTTCGAAGACGACACACTAATTACGTGACTAACCCATCCATTAATATTATAGTCATTGTTGCCTAATCATATTTAAACTGAGAATAATAAATTATGAATTTACACGTTCAAACATTTACGTTATTTATTATCACATTTTAAATAACTATATCAGTTTAAAATTAAACGAATGACAATTTAAACTTTTCAAAACAACTTTTACTGCACATTTTTCTCAGTTTGTATGATTACAACCCTATTGAAACAATTCTTACAGTACAAGAATTATTACCTGGAAAATCTATATGGTTTTCTACAAAAGAAATACACGAGACAGTTGATATGAAAAACTTTCATAGGAATTATAAATGGAAATACCATCTAAAAATATGTGTGTATATAACTCACAAAGGAACAAACTAAATACTCGTCCCAAAAAAGAAACTCATGACAATTTTCTATGTAAGAATCTCATATGAATGTCTCGCGTGAGAAAAGAAAATCGTATAGATTTGATCCTGTAATAGGGTTCAAGAAATCGATCTCGACAGTATACAGCATGCGACTTGCGCGTTTGTGCGCAGAAACGAGTCAAGGGTAGCATGGGCCGGCCACACGAAATAGATGTAACACTAATTAATGCATAGCATAAGACTTGCGAGGTAAACTGAAAGACACGTACTGTCTTGACATTATATATAAATATCTAGCGCAAGGCGAGACAGAGAGGTTCGTTGGACTGACGTTCTAAGGCGTTGGTCGAATGACGCACTTTACAGTTTAAAAGGGGCGACAGGGACTGTTTATCATTTCTTTTTTCTTCGCATAATTGGCTTCATCCTGCAAAAGAGTGTGGTCAGATAAATCGTACAATTAATATAATAATAAAAATAACTAAAGAGTTAAAAATACGAGACCATTTCTTTAATCTATGCCAACTATTCTAGCATTGTCTTCATAATAAAATTGTACGTCTTGTCAAACCGACTGTTTCTCAAATCGCTTTTGTAGACGTTTCCTCGTTTTCTAAAAAATGTGATGAAGGGTCGCGCGCATCGAAATTAAAGCCATGTCCTCGTCACTCCTTTGACTAAGTATCGTCTAGGATATCAGCATTGAAACAGCAGCAACTGTATTGAATTTTTGTACCAGTGTCTATTTGTAGTTCTCAAATATCGAGTGTTGCGTTAAGTTTGCCCGTTTCTAGTAAACACGCGTTTACGGGGCGATTATACGTTGTTTTTTATATCCAGGGCGTATTCCCGAGAACCGTATTACGAATGTTGATTCTTCCTTGTGATCAAATTTTTCATTTTTTATTAATTTTTTAAGTACATTTTAAGTAAATGTAATTATAAACACGACGAGTGAATCAACAATACAGAGATAAAAATATATTGTTTTATGGTGGACCTGTGAACGAAAATCCATATTATCAAAGAAAAACATCAAATGTAGATTTTTATACGATACTACAAAGAGCTTATCACACTTGCAAATCTATTTAGGTGATTCTTTCGTATTTACTCATATGACAAGAATACATAATGAAAATTATATGTGATGTGATTTAATAATATCAGCAAAGATTATTTATTTATACTACATAACAAGGTGGAATTTTCTTCAGTTCACACGCCAACAAATGTATACATAAGTATGTAATGTAACCAAATTTAATTAAATTTATTCAAAATTACGTAAATTAAATATGCACAAAATGTAATAGAAATTTCTATAATGCAACAGATTTTGAACAAGACACGAATCATAAATAATGTACATCTACTCTTCCATTTTATATATTATATAATCACATATAATTTTCGTTATTTACTCACTCCACTTATTGTACATTTTCATGCACACGTCCACTTTCGTCCACATTGTCAAATTTAATTGAATCAAAAACTAGATAGAGAGCTACGTAATACCTTGTAGGCTGTCTAATTGTTTAAAAAATAAAGCACTTCGAACGGCATCTATTAACGAAGTTCTCGGGACGACGTTAAGCAGATACGTCGACCCTCCCGTCCGCTGAAATTTTTCATTGCTCGACGTAATCCGTGGTCGAATCCTTCAGGATGTTTCCGACGATAATAATACAAAAAACGAGTACGTTTGTATTTTAATGACTAGTTGCGAGCGTTTCAGTATCCACACTGCAGAACAAATTAATTTTCATCGAAGATAGTGCAATAGGGATTCTCATGAGCGGAATTTTCGAAGCCCTTCTTTTACTTGAGTAATATGATTTCTCTTGGATTAAACGATGATCATCAAAACCGAACCTAAAGCATGACTTGAACATTAATATTTCAGCGAGTCATTTTACTTGAGGGGGTTTAACTTATAAGAATGTCTACTGACGGGAAACATTTAAAAAAAAAATAATACTTTTAAGTTATTTTATTCCAGTGAAAATTAATTTTTTCTGAAATTGTGCGGATAACCTAGTTAATGCTCTCGTATTCAAATAGCGATGGATTTAATCGATCGTCAAAGAAAATACAGACTCGCCTATCAATTCGAGCGCTCGATGATGAGAAAATCGCGGTGTCACGAAGCAAATATTATAAACTGACATTAATAAACAAGGAAGACTTGTCGAGCGAGCGAATAAAGGCAAAGAAAAAGAAAATTTGATTTAGCGCCTCGTCTTGCAGATTTTTCGATATGCGTTGATCTTTTTCCAGCCGACATAAATCATATTCTATATTTATTATGTAATCGCTTGTTTGTGAATTGTTTCCATGTTGTGTTTGCTGGATTGTTTTATTTTTTGAAAAAAAAGATAACGTACTAGTTGCAAAAGACAAAAATTTGTAAGATGACGCAGAGCGAATGGCAACAATGGAAGAATGAATGTGAGGGAGAACGAAAGACTGAAATAGAATATAAATGCGCGAATTTGGTGTGTATGCGAGTGTGTGCGTGCGCGGGACAATTAATAAATGTTACGTGATCATACCATTCTCATTTCCAAGACACTCTTCGTTATCCATTTGAGCTTCAGTTCTCGAAAACAGAGCAGCTCGTTGAGTCTTGAACTGTCTGAAATTCGAGAATCGTGTACGTAGTTTTTCAAGATGGCGTACTTAACTTGGCGATTAACGCCAACGTTCATTTACGATGTGATCACTCTCGAAGTCCGGGAGTGACTCAGGTACACGAGCATCGTCTGTAACATAATATTCTTTCCATACGCGAGGTCGAAAATTTCATTTTAAACTACTGTGGCAAAGGAGGCGACGAACACCTCCGCTCTATGTGTGTAAAAAACCGTACAGCTTATGACGAACATTATACTATGACTTTACGGGATACTAAATAAAAGTAAACCAAATCGTTAAAAAAATGCTCCCAATAAGTCTTGTTTTGTTGTATATTTTACATGTACAAGTTATATATAAATACAAAAGATATCAACATTATACAATATAAAGATGTTTTACAAATCTGCTGTTAGAACATAAAAAGATACTTCAACTTTGTTGATTTGTGCTTTGACTTGTTCCTATACAATTACCATTTCAAAACACAAAGTCGAATATCGAACTTTAATTAGCGTAAAAGTAAAAGGCATAAATCATACAACTCAAAGAATACTGATTTTTCAAGGAAAGTTTGCTTTAAATCTTTGTTCAATCTTTGAATCAATTAATAACAGAAATTTTGTATAAGTTAGATTGTTATAGCGTTACCAATAACCTTCGTTTACCCAGATATTACAAAAAATAATGAACGTTACATTTCTGTATACAACACATTTTTTTGTGAGAAATCCAAATTTGTTAACTTTTGATACGATCACATTTCAGTTCATAAAGGCTTTCCTCGATAAAGAAGTGTTATTGATTAAATCGTTGGAAGACGAAATATTATATATTTTATATGAATCTTCCATACAATAATAAAATAGTTATTTGAAAAAACCTGAGAATTATTTGAAAATTTTGTAACTGCACTTATCATTGCATTATCTTTTTATGGTATTTTATGTAGACTTCTTATTCTTGTCTCGAGTTTCAATGCAATTTAATATGATTCTGTGAAAGGACATAAGATAAAATCCACTAATGATTCTCATTATTCCCATCAACATCGACTGAAGTAAAACTTCGCACCAGGACGTAAACGGAGACATTCCTGCGCACAAGGTACATAGAATGAAACCTTCCATGCCGACGGTAGAGAAGAACTTAGAAGCCTACAAATCAAATTCAGAATAATTATATAGAAGCCGTCATTGTTTGCCAAATAATGAAACATTTTTAACACTAAGTATTATATTAGACATAATGTATTATAACTTTGATTGAATCCATTCACATTAATTATCCAATTTGAGAAAAGAGAAGACAAAATAAAGTTCAGTCATTTTCATTAACATTTAGAACAAATTGGCTTTTAATGAATTAAAATGCATTTATTCTTCTTTTCTTTTATATCGAATTTTCTTTGAAAATATTACAATTAAATTGTAAAACATTCTCCTTATTTTGAGTTCTCTTAAATTTGGTTTCTATAAAGTATTGATTATTTTTAAAAAGGAAATTTAAATTTCATTAAACACAATTTATTGTACTTGGCATAATACTTAATAATCAGAATATCTTCTTCTTATATTCATTGAATTGATTAAAATCGTTTGTTACACACACTATTAAATTATAAAATAAATTATTTTTCAAATTTTGCAACATTTTCATGGTTTAATATATTTATTATGATTTTCTGTACATACTAGTGCATCATCAAAAAGCTTCTTGGCAACTTCATCGGGTGAAAAAAGTCCACCACATTCTGAGATTAATTTGGTCTCTAACGGTTTTGACTTTTGCTCCGCCTCAAATCCAGGTGTATCAGTATCAGGAGGTAAGGCCAAAGTTACAGATATATTGTGTGGAAACATTTCCATGTTTAGAGACTCTGCTAATCCTCTCAAGGCAAATTTTGCACTGCAATATGCAGATAATCCTGAGATACCTACATGAGTAAAAACTCAATGTAATATCAAATGATGACCCTTAACTCAAATGTAAGTATCCTTATTTTTAAAAGTCTCATATCACATAAAATAGTTATGTGTAGAGATTATATACAGAACACTATATAGGTCTATTTTTATATGTAGTACTTTATATATAATTTTTTATATACGAATTATTTATATTAATTTGAATTCAACTAACATTGAGTATATAAAATCTGTTCTCTGCATATTTATGAAACATTAATTTGGATTTTTAATTTTGTTAACGTTTAAAGAACAATCCTATTTTTCAAGTAAATAAAAACAATTTTTTCATACTAGTCAGATTATGACATACAATTTTATTTGACCAAAAATCTGTTACAAAAGCTTGTCTATTGTAATCAAAATTTGATTGATACATCTTAAAAAATCATAAAAATCTGTAAATATTTTCATACCAATGAGAGCTGCTTGTGACGATGTTAGAACTATAATACCTTCCTTCGCAGCTTTCATTCTTGGTACAACCGCTTTAATGCAATTGTAAGTAGCCATAAAGTTTAAATTTATCATATGTTGCAAAGTTTCAGGTGTAGTATCTTCGATCTTTCCACAGACTGCACTTCCAGCGCAATTCACCAGCATATAAATAGGAGCAAAACTAGAATCTAAATCCAATAGAGCACTTTCGACATTGCGATAATCATCAGTAATATCCATGGGAAGAATCTGAATTTTCTGTGTATCAGGGTTTTTGCAAGCGCGAACGATCTCTACCTTGGCAATTTTTAAATTTTGTATGTTTCTTGCAATAATTGTAACATGTGCACCATTTTGCGCTGCTATAATTGCAACACTTTTTCCAATGCCACTTGAACCACCTGTCACCTGTAAAATAATAAAAGCATTAGTTTTTACACAACAATTTAATTCAGAATGATTTGATGTATTAAATATAATAAAAAAAACAATAATAGATATGAAATATTAATTTCAAAATTACACATTGACAGTCATTTGCATTTAAAATGGATTAATATACTTACCACTACATGTCGATTTTCAATATTTTTGACGCGAAATGGCCGAAATACATTTTTCAAAATAAAACACATTGCTATTATAAAAAAACCAAGCACACCGAAAATCAAATAACTCATTTTTAAAGTAGAGATATAGTTTCTTAAGTATTTCAGATATAAACAAAGTAAGATTTATAAGTACTTTACAAATAAATATTTAATTAATATGAAAATATGAAATAACAGTGGCTTCGCTTTTAAAGTTTAGAAGTCCAAGGTTCACATTTAAAAATAATATAATTATGAACACATTCTTTTATTAATTTAAATACATATACATGTGTAAATCACGTGATAGGTATAAAGGTTAACGTATTTAGTGATTGTAATATTCTAATCCAGACACAATTTAGGATGCAAATTTTGGACTGATGATAATGTAGATTCTGTGAAAAAATATATTATTTTTTTATCCCATTAATTATTATTAATTTTGATTTTTAAATGAAGTACAGTATTCGAAGTGAAGTTAATTATACTATTGAAACATTATTGTGCCTGATTGGTGAAATTTAATTCTTATAATTTTATTGAAGTACACTATATTTCTTCTTTTATTTGTAACGTTACTGTCATTATTTACTATATTCTAATGTAACTGAGGTTATGTCTACTGCTTTTAATACCATTTGATGGGAATTTATGTTTGTCATGCAGAATGGATTATTAGCAATTGTATAAACTTCGAAATTGTATACAATTATACCAAACAATTATTGTGTTAGTATTTAGAAAATTAAATTAAAATCTTATTGTTTCAAGTCTGGTTTCAAGGGTTTCAAGTATAAACAGTTATCGACGTTATCGAGTCGATAAAATGTGATAAAATTTTACACATGTTACCTGCGATAGATGGCACTATGATGCCTCCTGGACAATAGCGCCTAAGCATTTTTGACGGAACTAATTTTAACAGAATTTACGATCGATAATTTGAACAGACAGAAATTATGATTCGTAGAACCTTATCAAATTTAACAGTAATTATTTTAATTAAGAATTTATTACACTGCAATCGCATATAAAAGATGGATGTAAGAGAAGAAATTATATTAATGTGAACAATTCACATTTCGTACCAAACTATTTAATTTGAGCCAACCCTAATAGCATAATATATTGAAATAATATTAAATAATATTCTAAATTCTAAGGGGTAGTACATAAATTGCGTAAGGGGTTTTTATATTCGTATCTTTGTTAATCTACTGATAAAAATATGTGTTTCTTTCTCACACACGTTTGTGTAATTGTTGCTAATCCCCTACGGATCTTAAAGAAATATTACTATAATATTAATGTACCCCGACTGAACAGTTACGTTCGTGCAACGTTGCAGCAACGTCCCAAATTTTAAAATGCAACGTTGCACGGAAGTGTGAATGTTCGCCTATGTAACGTTGGAGCAACGTCACGATTCTGTCGGAGAAGTGAAAACAAAATTGATATATATATATTTATATGTGCCACCAACCGGTCTTGAACACCTCGTCTTCATGTTATGAAGCAAGGCACTTAAGGTGATTTGTCAGTCGATTCGCAACTCAAGTAGTGTCGATAATATAGAAATTTACAAATGTGGTAATATCGTAAATGACATTATCGATATCTGTATAAACTCAGCCAAAATAAAGTATTAAAATTGTTAATAATTGCAGCTACCTTAATTCATATGCTGAACATGTTTTGTTTTTATATTACAACAAAAACTAATGAATTATGCTGGAATATAACTTGAAATCAGTCATGGAGCGCCATTAACCTTAACCACTTGGCTAGAGCAGTCGTATTATTATGTGGCTATATGAGCTATTTGACTCACTACCTGCGTCGACGCTGACATTCTTCATTGCAACGTTCCTGCAACGTTGCAGCAACATTACATAGGCGGACATTCGTATGTTCAGCGCAACATTGCAATTCAAAATTTGGGATGTTCCTGCAACGTTGCATGAACGACACAGCTCTGTCGGGGTTGCTGCAATAACGGAGAGATGGCAGCAATATGATATATTTTTCTCTGTTATATGCGAATCACTTTTTAATAACATAAATTATTTTAAATTCGATCAAAATCACGTTTAGATTAACAATACAATTTTCTTTTATATTTTCACGCAAATGTTATCAACATAAGTATTTCACGTATCGTAACAATATATTCATTTGTTCAATTTCTTCCAAAACAATTGCAATATATCGTATTTGAAACCCTACTACGTCTATCCCCACCAGAACACCTTCGTTCCAGAAACGTTTCTGGAACGTTTCACCTAGAAAGTTGAAACGTTTCTGGAACGTAACAGAAACTTTGGGGACGTTCGGGGATCGTTGCATTGACGTTCCAATGTCCGCCTTTAAGTCGTTCGTGGACCGTTCTGGGAACGTTTTATGGAACGTTTCTGAAACTTTCTAAATACTTTGGAAACGTTCCGAATACCTTGGGAACGTTCCAGCTACGTTTGAAACTTTTAATCTCACAAACGTATGGAACGTTCAAAAAACATTGGCAACGTTCCGAGAACATTTGGACGTTCCAAGAAAAAATTTTGCTTTTGACTTTTGACTTTTTGCTTTTGACTTTGGAAAATTTTTCAGTTAGAATGTTCCGGGAACGTTCC
>JABFOW010000774.1:0-10483 GCA_022817725.1 Archaeoteleia sp. ZL-2020
GATATTTTATGGGATCAAACTTTCTACAGTATTCAAATATATGATTCTCCAAAATATGTAAATCAAAGTTTATGCCGTTAGTGATCTCAATTATTTATAATGATAAAGTATGTGTTTCTCTATTGGAAATGGATTAATTTATAATTGTCTTGACTTTTGGTATCTCAGGTCTTTAATAAATCATTGTGTAAATTTGTGAACTTTAACTCTATAATCATTCTGTCATGTTTCACTTCGTACATAAATCTTCTCCAGGGAAATGTCGATTTAGATTATCTTTCCCTTTATCTTCTTAATGCTATTCGCCTTAAACGCGGAATTATACATAATGATTTTCAATTAATAAGACATTAAAACAATTTTATTTAATGAAAGATATGTGTTCGAGCAAACACTTTTATAAAAAAAACAAAAGAAAAAAGAGATTGTACAATTTGCATTGTAAAATGATTTTGTAACGGACGGATTCATTTAGAATTATGTAGAAAACGAAAATAATATAAAGAAAACATACTCAAATTACAAACTCTTTATTTTTCATAATTAATAGAACCTTGACATACATTTGTATGTACATAATTTAATCAATTTCGTTGAGACAACAAAACAATATTCAATACAAAATAAAACATCTGACTATTTCAATAAAAAGATTTGTTTAAAGTAACCAAAATTGGCCAAACCAAATGTTTTGTTAAATTAACTAAACACTTGTTCTTTGGAACGGCACATGTAGAGCTTTTCACCCCTTCGGGTTTTGCATCTTTGCCCTCGTAAGCTTATCTTGTTACCGTTTTGAACAATAAATCTTTACCGGTTGAGGCGCAACGTCCACATTGTGATGACAGAGAAAGATAAGCAAAATCCTGGCGATAGTCATAAAGGTATTGCAGAAACGGAAGTGTTCGCATACGTTGGACAGCAGCTGTGTTAGAGCGGGCTCTAAAATACGTCGTACGCTACAGTGAGGCCATATCTGCAGATGACATGTTCTTCAAGAGCTGCACGAGAATTGCCACCCTTCTTCGTCGTATATATTTCACAAAATCCTGTTCATACTAACGAGAATTTGAATTATCGACGTTCGGATTAATAAGGTTGTATTATAATTAAATTAACCAAGGAAGCTGGATCTATTAAATTAATTAAAAACTTTCGCGACTAAAAGATAGGGAAACGATTGGACCCAAAACAAGTTTTATTTAGATTTAAGTAAGGATTTTTAATCAAATCATCGATTACTTCCATTTGTTATTCAATTCAATTAATGTTTTCGATGTTTTTAAATATTCAAAATAACCTGACATAGCAATATATTTCTTGTAAATAGAAATAAATAACTTGGGATATCTTTCACTTGTAAAAGTCACAAACGATAAATTTTGCAGTGAGTGTCCAGTAACAATTTCGCCGAGAATAAAATATATGACTTATTTTGACCATCCATTCATGAATTTTGATCGTTATATAGGACGATAGATAACCGCATCCAAGATAAATACATTTTTCTTCACATTCTTTATATAAAATTCCATTTATCACGCAAATGGCTATAGACCAGACTTTTTGAAAATTTGCAATTTTGAAGCTCAAATGAATAATGTATAAAACAGGTAAGCAGGCACTACACAAAGGGAAAGGTTTTAAAATTATTACTATACTATATATTAATCTTTCAAACACTTACAACATTACTGTAAATACAGAATTAACCTACACCTACACAATTCGTATTTTCAAACTAAATTTATTATTTTAATCAAATATTAATTTAGGTTAAAAATGTCTTAAGAATCTGTCTCATCTTCAAAGAATACCAAAGCATATTCAAGAAAAATAAATTAAATTTGTTTGATGCTTAATTAACAAATTCGAGAATTACACATTTTGAAGTTTTTTCTTAATTGAAAATGTAACTAAATACTGAAGTAGAGCACAAATATTACGATTTGCAAATGTGGCATAAACATTATTTTATTACAATTCGCTCGCTTAAGTATACGATCAGTTTGATTGTACGAGTTTCATTATCTGAATATTTAACGACCAATTTAATTACTTAGATATACGTTATACGCTGCTGGAATGTTAATGTATATTTGGTAGACTCAGTAGGAAGGAGTCGGAAATAGTAGATCTCGTTGAATTTGTGATGAGATGTTTGTGATATGTTTAATGGTATAGTTGACGAGTTGCGTGCTCAGCCAATTGATTATGCGTATGTTGACTGTTCTTTAGTATAATTGATTATTTGAGTGTTTGACGAATCATTACATTGGGATACATTTCCAGATACTTTATGAACAACCATATTTTGCAGTTAATTATAACCAGTTTATTAATTCTGATAAAACTATAAACAAATAAAATTAATAGGTGTGTGATTAATTACCTTGCAATTAAAATTTATAAGTTTGGATACGTCTTGTTTAATTTGTAACAATAAGTAGTGTATACTTAGAAAAAATTTTGTTACTTCTGAAAATCTTCTGCAACAAGTGTAATATTCGTCTTTGTTGAGTGAACAACAACAAACCCATAGAAAAAGTCGCCCACGACATACATGAGCATAATTGACACAAAAATATGGATAATTTTAATTTCTTTTTGCGGTATATTCTCGGTGAAGCGAAAATAGGAGGTCGATTGAATAGAATGTGACCTCGATTCGGCGACGAGCGGCGGATTACTAAAAAGCCGACAGAGTTCGCGTAGAATCCATCGTCAGAAATACCACTCACCTAGTCCCTCTAATCCGCTCATTCAATATTCTTAATCTTGCCTCATACTTTTTCATCAACTATCCCCTATTATCACCAACATATATATTTTTGCTCAACTTTCCTCGCAACGAAAGATCAATCCCGTAGTATTAACTTAGATCAATATCATTTTTTTCGTAAAGTAAAAAAATATTAACCCTCTAGGGACTAACCTATTTTCCAGTAACACTAAGGGCTACGAGAGTATCTGTATAAGTTTTATTATATCTTTTTATCGATAATTTGTAATCGTAAAATTTAAATATGACAATACCTAAAAAAGGATTTACAAAAATTGACGTGTTAGAATTATTACCTCAAATATAACGAAGATATCGATAATAAAAGGACAAAAATTGAAGTTCCATAGATTATCACGAAGGCAATGCTCTCCCATTCTACGCTTTAAATACGAATGACACAGAACAATGGAATCGTTCAATTATAATACTAGTTGAATTATTTCCATTTCTTCAATCTCATTCGCAATTAACACATAAAATGGGATTACATTGTTTCTTGGTTTTCTATGGGTTTTCGTTACTGGTGGATATAAATATTTTCATGATCATCCCTGAAGTATGTATGTTCAACATATTAGGGCCGGAAAAAGTTTCTGAATCAATGTTGATTACTTTGATCGCAACTTAAATAAGAAGAATTTTTTCCGATGTTCCAGATATATTCACTTACATTTTATTTGGGTCACTCTTTAAAATGAAGTCAGTTAATAAATATAACATTTCACATATTATAGACATGCGCGCATAGCCATACATTTTAAAGTACCTTCAATGCCGTCATACAATTCCTTTTCATGTGCACGAGCAAAGAAGTGCCATCCCACGTTTTCTTTGAAGTCATAATAATACATATAGCTACAGGAAATGATGCTCAATAAGAATTTTTTGTGTGTAATCGAACTAAATCGATATTTATTCTGTGCATAATTGCATTAGATAGAATAATGCTGAATTAAAAATTGTGCATAAACTAATTTAGGCTGATCTGAAGGAAGGGTCAAAAAGTGTTTTATAATTAAAAAATAACTGTTAAATTAAATTTCTAACTAATACGAAAGCTAGTCCAATGTTAATATACAAAGATAAGTATTTAAATGATTAATATTAATATTACAACCAAAAGTAAAGGCACTATGTGTGTCTATATTATGTAGTTAATTATACTCAAAAGGAGTGGAGTGAGTTGAGGACAGCCCGTAGAGCGCTCGTATCAATATGCATGTCAGCAACCACTCTTATGAATATTTTTTGCATTTTGACGCTGTAGCAATTTGCTTGATACTCACCTATATATTTAACTTACTATCTATTATCTAGATGGAAAAAAACCATCGATACATAATGTAAATTATTTAAATATTATTTTAAATAGTGTAATGATTATATTAGTACAGATTTCTTCTATAACATTTGTCTATGCCTCATTTCAGGATGCCTAACAAAAATACGCCCATCTGTGGTTGCGCAGTGGCATCTAGAACCGTGACGGTCCTCATTCCAAAGTCTTCAAAAAGTACCAAGTCAGATGGAAAACTGCCGAAAACGCATATGCGAGATGGCCGAGGATCAAACACTGGAAGTAGCAGCTCTATTGCTGAGCTCGCAGCACCACCAAAGAACGCGAGCAAACACCGAAAAAGACTGAATACATCCCGCAGAACTCGGAGCGCAGAGAGAGACGTTTCTTATACATATATTGGTTAGTGGAATTTATTGCTCGACTACATTTTAAAATACTTGAATACTATTATGTATTTTTTACGTAAATACTCGGTAAAGGTAAAACGTGTATCGAGCATCGAATGTGCCAATAAGGAAAAATATTACTAGATGAGTAGAGATCATCACTGCATTCTGGCAGTGCAGTAGTTTTTTCGCAAGTATAATTTAAGTAGTGGCTACTACTATTCTGATGGAAATATTTCTCTGAAAAACTCTTAAAATCCCTGCAAAACTTTGACAATGTATCTATATTAAAGAATTGATTTATAACTGAGGTCTCATACGTCGAAATTGCACGCGCATCCATATTTCTGTGCGGTTACATGAATTAAAACTATGTAGTACAGTTATCTAATGGTAACTATTAAAATGTTGGTGTAATCATTCTGCTGCGTATTGTTCAACATTTGTTTAGCTCCAGGGTAGACAATAGTATAATACGTACCCTTGATATCTATATTATTACATATGACTGCCTCGGCATTAATTTGTAAACGTTTCATGCATTGTTAACAGATTCAGGATCAAGCATTATGAGCGGTGGAATACGCGAGAATACTATACCAGAAGCTCTTTACTGCACAATAGAAGATCCACCTTTACATGTATCTGCAAATGGAAACTCTGCGAATCAAATGGATATGTCAAATCGATCCCAACCAGTTTATGCTGTTCCCTCCATGACGTCGCCACCTCCGACTTATGACGTTGCAATTGCCAAATCATGGCAGGTAATAAATATTCACTCAATTTACTTATTCATACAATTACTTTTAATGTGTGTTTGCCTAAACGTTGGACGGTCGTTGTATCCCACAGAATCTCATTCGATTTCTTAGCTAGGAATGGGATTCGACAATGAAAAACTGTTTAACTACACTGATAGCACGATCTGTGCATGAAGATAATTCAAACCTAATAAATGTAAGTATTGCATGTGCAAAATATCCTAGAAAGAACGTAGTTATTTATACCAATCGTATTAGGGGAATGAAAGTAACATGAAGTTATGCCAGATGGTAATATAACGAAAATGTATGAAAAATTATTGTAAACGTGTTGTATATATACACTTATATAATGATAGTCATATTACACTACTAAGTATTGTTATAGACATTACTGAAAGTTTAAAGAAGAGATCTTATATAGCGAGTGACATAATCTCTTGCAGCTTGTCAGAAAAATTTGAAACTTTTTCATCAGAAATTGTGTACCAGAAGCTCGTACAAATAGTTTGATGCAACATGCTACTTACCCTATACTAAAATTTAGCTTAAAGAAACCAATATGCTCCATTTGATGTTAACGTTACTATGACAAATGTTTGCCACGATAAGCATTATACTTACACACATGCCTATATATTCCAGCGCTACTTTAAACCTAAAATTACATTAGCACACGTAACTTGAACGTGCAGCATGAACAGCGACGGAATGCCTAGACATGGTTTGGTGCCACTGTAATATTGCTACAATTATTTTGGATCAGAAACGCAATTCGTAATAAAGTAGTGAAATAGGGATATTGTACGTTTGGAATTCCACAAGATTATTTGGTTACCACTGCGTTGTTTGTTTCGGGTGTAGAATAGGCTATCGCTTATTTTGGTTTTTAAATCAAATCAAATTTTGGTTCTTGTTCAAATTTTCGTTCGACCAATATTTGTAAAGATATACAAAATATACAGGGCCCATTAACAAAAAAGTATTTAAAGTTGATCTTTAAATAACCTTGAGGACCACTACTAAATCCAATTTGTATATTGAGAACCTGTATATTCAATCTATGGTTAGAATAACTAAAATCTTCAAAGATTTTTTGGATCAGAAACTTTAAACAAATAACTTTAGACAAACCTTGGGGAAAATCAAACTGGGATGCTCGGCAAAGTCGTACGACCTAGTAACCCAGTTTGTGTGCAGTTACAGTTTCTCCTAAATTTGTTGAGAAACTTAATATAAAAATTATGTCTGTTTAGTCCGGTCTGCCACCTTCGTATGAAGAATATCTGTGTCACAAGTATTCAATGCTCGCACGTTCGCACACACCACCACCACCTTGGTCGGACTCCACGAGTGATATACAACAAGCACGAAGGGAATTACTCACTAGTCAGCCTGAACTTAGGGAATATCTAACACGACAGGGTGTAGCTCAAATCAATTCAGATCTGGCCTCCTACCATTACCAAGTCTCGCGAGATGCTAACAATTTGCACAACCAGCAGTCTGGTAGGAAACAGGCGAACGGTAGAACACAAAGAACACGAGCTATGCCTCCCAGGTGAGTTCATTTGTACATAATACATTTAAAGACACAAGCAAATACACTTAGATGAAAGTGGGCCAATAATTATATTTATTTAATTGTAAGATGTATACATTAAAATGTAACAACTACACTGAGAGAACTGAATTGCAGAATTAGCAATATGTATCGCCAGAGGAATATTGTTAAATGCTCTAATGTGTCTGGAGAATATTAAGATACTTGTGATATTCGTGTACAACTCTCAAAAGTATTTATATTTTAAATACTGTATTACCTCAATACTGTATCGATAAATATCAATAATAAACAAACATTTCAATATTGCAGCAACATTTGTACAATATTAAATCGTTTGTGTGCTATATGAGTGATTATTATAAGAAAAATTGAAATTCTCGTAACCTTTATTTTTGTACAAAATTTTATGGAATTGTATTTTGTAGAAATATAAAATTATTTTAAAAGTTTTAAAAACTTTTTTAGGTCACATAGTGAAAGCCGGGTTCAGAACCAGCGTGTGGCAACAATGTACGAAGACGGTGCTTTCTGTATGGAAACAACGGCAATACAATCGGCCTTTGAACATGGCGTGGCATTCTGTAGCGTTATGTAAATAGAATTTATGTATAGATATAATTGTACTAAAGAGAAAACAATATATGACTTAACCCTCAGATGCGTGATATTCTGTGTAGTTGGTACGTATTAAATGTATATACGTGGGAGTACGTGTGTACCTAAAGAAAGACGACAAAAATCATTAAATGGTTACAAATTAAATGTATGCTTTACGAGCATATCGGAGTCGTGTTTTACCGACCGAGCTACCTGCGACGAATTTTGCTTAATATATACATGGTTGCAGTTATAAAACATATAAGAAGGAGCTACGCCAGTTCTTTGAAGACGCAAAAATGTTATAGAACAATTAGAAGACGATTTAGTAGCTGAGAATTTAGTCTCTACTGCAGCGTCGCTATACCAGGAATACTATTCATGTCTTTACTTAAATTCTCAGTTACTTAATCGTTCTATACACTGAAAAAAAGGTTTCATAAAATTTACGTATATTTAATAAATGTTAAGAAATCGCATTTTTGGATATGACCAAATAAATATTTAGTAATATTTACTAAATCATTAAATTGAAGCTTTAGCGACATCCGTGTTAATTATAACTGCGCAAATAGTAGCATTTATTAAAAATGTTTCTTTGTATCAACTACAATCTAGTTGAGTTAATTAAATTTAGTTGAGTCAACCCTTGAAGAGTTTACTCAAACAAACTTACAGTTGTCTTAACGAAATTATTCGATTCGTCATATATTATCACATTGCGTAGTTGACTACGAATTAGTTGATGATACCGATTATTTTTCTCAGTGTTGTTACTTATATGTGCTATAACTGCAGCCACGTTTATATTAAGCAAACATCGTTGCAGGTAACTCGCTCGGTGAAACAGGACTCCGACGTGCTCTTAAACGTAGGATTTCATTAAAATAGTACTTGGTGCTATTATTATTATTTTTTGTTTTCAACAATCTATGAGTTTATGTGCGGTCAAAATGCTTCCAGAATAGTCCGGTTTCTGCAAAAAAATATATATATTTGTAAACCTATAATACTTATGCATCTAAGGGTTGAGGACGTGCAAGAGTCAACCGAAAATTTATTTTTGAAACTAAGAAACCTAATACAATTTTAGTGCCAAATTAATTTTAAGAAATTATAACCACTGTATACTGTAATAGAACTCAAGGAACTTTTTCTAAACGGACTTTAAATTATAAATAACAATTACATTTGTTCACTGTTTTTATTAGAAAGCTTATGTGCCAAATATAAAGACCTGTTATGAACATCTATGCTGACTCTTGCATGAATTTTGGATTGTGAAATGTGTGGATTTCCAACGCTCCTTACACGCTCACAGACGTGTAATATTTTTGAGTTCAGTCCAATATCACACTGCCCATCTATAAGAAAGCTCTTGACTTTGTGTCTCGAAAAACTTCTTTTCTAGAATTTTTTTTAATGTACTATGTTTTTGTTAAAGGCAACTAAATTCGCTCTAAGAATCATTACATCATGTTTAACACACAGCTCGAAACAGAGGCCACAACATCAACCAAAATATCAATTGATGATTAAATTACGCGACCACGACACAAGCATCGAATCACACTTTAAGAACGAATTTAGATGTGATCCAACAAAAACGTTATCAATATTCTAAAAAATCTCGTATTGCGCACACTACTGCTCGACGAAAATTTTATCTGACTAAAGTAATGTGTAATCACATTCCAAATTAGCGAATAATATGGATGTAATATAGATACTTAAATATATAGGGAAAAAATGGTCCTTGAGTAGATGTTAAAAGAATCTGTAATTGAATCCAACTGGATTGCACTTGTTTTAAAGTTAAAATATATTACAAAGCAAAGCAACGCTGATGCGCGAATAATCTTGAAAAAAAACTGTTCTTTGGAAAAAAATGCTGCTCTCCATTTACCCAAATAAAAAAATGTCTAATTATGTGCTACATGTTTTTGTGGGCTTGCGATTTTGCACACATTGTCGTACTAAAATGTTTTCACATTCACCTACAATATCAATAACAGAAAGTTTAAACTTATAACTTAAAATCTGCCAGATAATTGAGCAGATAATTTGCGCGTCGCACAAAGCGATTACAGATGAAGTATATTTACATAACGAGATCAACAACGGAATTTTGAAACATGTATCTCAAAATCTGCATCGACTATATTTTATCAGATTTAACAACACCTGAATGTAATATTGTGATTTTTCGGTCAACGTCGAACAAATGAATTGCTGATTATTTTAACTACATATTCAACTGTTAAGATTTATTATTTTGTTAACGAACTGATGTAATGAAGAAGTTGTAAGTACACGTCATACATGCGATTGTAGTAATAAAATGTCCTAATTCATTGTTCAATGTGTTACTTCGACATATACATGCTGTGGTACTTAATGCAAAAGTAGATATAGTTATAATGCCAACATTACACAGATGCGAAAAGTGACTATTCGTTTAAAATAATTTTGAAAACTGTTTTGACGATTTTAGATTTTCATTTTTATAAATGGTTCGTAGATAAACTAGCTATTTCGCCATTATATATGTAATCAATACGGTACAAAATTGTTGTTATTATTAGATTATTTATTTTATTAGGCCCCCATGCCCGTCTTTGGTTTATAAATTATCATCCAAAATCAATATATTGCGTTTTATATAAAAGATAAAAATAAAATGTTGGATATTTAAAAATATAACTAATAACGCATAACACAGTAATGCAAGATGTTATTTCAAAATATCCGTAGAATATTATATTAATTAGTTTTAACTGCAAAGATTTATTACACAGTTTAGTTGATTACATAACATCTTCACGATACCTATACCCTAGTAGAAATTGTGACTGGGCTCCAACCGGGGCCCGACGTGGATTACCCGATTCCTGGGCAGGGCACAATAAGGCAGCTGTAACAACAGGGCACTGTAACGCAGGATCATGACATTCACTAGTTGGGCATGCCCGACTGGTTTCCGCACCAGGGCCCAACGAATGCCTGTAGGGCAAACCCGACGGGTAAATAATATGACCCTGCGTTACAGCCCCGACCAGAGTCCGGTGCGGCGTGCCCTTTCAT
>JABFOW010000775.1:0-10478 GCA_022817725.1 Archaeoteleia sp. ZL-2020
CTTTAATTATTCAACTACGTATATACTTATATACTATTTAATGCGGAAATTTAACTATTCACGTATTAAATATATAATTTATATGATATATAAATTGTTTTACGTTGTTGAAAAATCGATAGACTTTCACAAAAGTTTTAATAGTTTTTGCATCGTTAATGTCAAGGGAACTTCGGAGGATCACGTATTTTTCTAGACAAGCACTGTAACACAATTGAGAATGCATTATTGAATGTTGCGGTTGAATTATCTGTACACAATTTAGTCTGAATTCTGTTGTGGACTTACGAGAGTCTATACATTCAAATTAGTCTAATTTATGATTTAATTAAAGCAGCCAGAGTTTGAGCAGGAAATTATAGCCATAAAATCTGTGATTAATATCGATTTAATATTTGTGTTATTGTTCTTTATATTTTGTTGGCTTACAACTCGGCACGTTTCGCATATTACATTCAGCGTTTGCATTGCTTTTCCAAATGTAATCTAAGCAGAAGAGAAACTTTTCGCAAACAATTCTCATTCAAATTATAATTTGCATGGTGAAAGGGTATAATATTTTTTCAATTAGTAAATTATAGAATACATTTATAAGTTTGAAGTGAAATAATGTAACCGACAATGGAGGACAATGGTTATGCCGCGTTATAATTGAGAATCGAAATAGTTCGACTTGTGTTTCGCAGACAGTCCTGTAATTTCCGATGTTGGTTATGATTAGTTTATTATATTTTATTAGTTAATTCATTAGAGTATGAAATAATATTAGTTTCATAAATGTTTGACATTTATAATATACAATACAAAAAACTCGATATTGATTAGGGTTCGGAAAAATCATGATTTTATTAAGAAATCAAAACTTTATATATTATATCATACTTCATACATTATATATTTCTATCAAATAAATATAATTGTTTTTGTAAATACAATTATAAATAAAATGTTAGATTTAAATCGATGATTTAGATTTAAAAAACATTTGATTTCAGTCACGAAGTAAATCACTGGGGGACGGAATCTCATATACAATACACGAAAGAATTTATCAGCGCCATCTCTCCGAAAAAAATGTTGGAACTAATTTTATAATCATAATAATTATGGCTGGAAATTCAAATGGCAATATATGTATACGGCGGCTTTACGAATACCGTGTAATAAGAAAGGTCGAATAAAAAAGAATTAAATTTTAATTTTAATGCTCAAAATGAAGAAATTTTAATCTTTTTTCCGGTTTGTTCAAATAAAGTTATTATACTTTACTAAATTTGTTATGGGTTTATATTTTTTATTAATAATTACAAATTCATTAATTCTAATCCATTCTTTTTCCTTCATTTAGAGCATTCGAATTTAATTCTTATTTATTCAGTCTTTGCAGGGTAGAGTTAAGCAAAATATTTATGAATTGAATATTTTAATATACAACTGCGTCAAACAATTGGCATACCAAATAAGCGCAAACAAGTTTCGTTACAACATAATTATAAAATTCACATTCATACTACTAGCGCCATCCCACTTCGTAAATTTGCGTGAAGTGTGCAATGCTTCCAACTCGCCCATAAGAGTGTCTTACCCCTGATCACAGTTATCCAGTGCAGTGAAATGAAAGACGAAGTTACTCGACTTGTTTTCAATGGATTACTTTATTCTATTTCTTGTATTATTTTATTTATTCCATTTATTTACAACGTAAACAGGTTTAAACCTAACCTCAATTTAATTATTTCGATCTTCATGAAATTATAATTTGAGAGGTTATGTTATATTTATGTATTATTTGATAATAAAATTTGGAGGTTAGGCATGTTTAATATATTTCTCATTAAATAAATGAGATTCATTACTTATTATATTTTACTTAACTAACAAACTTCTAAAATTAAGCCACTAGATGCGTTATTATATAATATTAAATTCAATTTATAATTTGGTTATTTAAGTAAAATACTAATTGAGTATTTTATAAATTATTACCTAAGTTGACACCCAACCTTATTTTGTACCGTAATAGTTTTTAAGATATTTGCAAAAACGAATTTTAATTAACCTAGAAATATAGCGACAAGTATTGGAACTTAGATTTTTAGGTAGTTTGTATCTAGAAAAGTAGTTAAAACAGTCTGTATGTATATTTCCTGACTCATTCATTAATTTGTAAATCTTAAAATATACATGAATATTATTAATCTATTATTAAAACGAGCATCATCATTAATATTAAACACACAATGTAAATTGAAACATTTTTCCTGTAATCACCATTCCCATTTGCACTTCTACTGTAGCTTTGTAGTAGATTGGCGAGACCCAACAACCCAGATGACCACGCCCCGACACGGTGGTAAAGATCATCTCTACGCAGCGAGGTTGCAATCTTATGCCACTACAATTCTCATTCTTTCTGACCGTACAACTTCTAGCTGAGAGTCAAGTATATATTTTCACTCTACCCAAACAATACATAAATAGTTTGTTTTCACTAAAGCAATCAATAATAAAATATAGTATATTTATGTCATTTTAGAGGTTTGTATAAACATAATTCAATACATAAATTGAATTGACATAAATTCAATTTTTTTTATTTTACCTACAGTGCATTTCACTTCTGAAATGATTTGAGCAAGTTTAGAGCAATTATGATTTCAAAAACCAGTATTTGTTGTTGATTGTGGCACGTTTTAGGAATCTCGTTTTGAAATTGAATTTCAGCTTCTATTCATTCATGTGCGCGAAATAAATTTCGAGATTCTATATAATGAGATTTCGCAATTATTGACCAATCAGTGACAAATTTTACCAATCTAGGTATCAGATATCGAATATTGTTTTCACAAATACCAAGTTTGAAATTCATGTTTCTAATGTCAATACCCGGGACCATTTTATTTCTGCGATTATGGGGTATGTTCAGAAAAATCTCGGTCGGTAAGGTAGAGTGTCGCTGTGAAATTTAACGAAATTTCGCAGCTTGATTAACGTTTGTTAAAGTATAAATATTTCCATAACTATTAACAAATTTGTTTACTGTTAAATAAGTAAATATATACAAATATGCACATGCACAATAATTCGAAAAATACTGCGTATGAAATAAATACGACCGTGTGCGATAAATAATCGAGTTTCTCTTTTGTTTTGTGGTCTGCAGTGTCGTTGTTCCCATATTTTTTTCGGCTTTTTGTTACGTGCAATCGCTTTCGAAAATAAATAATTCGTCTCTTTTTATTGAAAGAGATGTATTTCCAATTCCCCATTTTCCAGGCTCGATTTGAACTAGAAATGAAAACTCTGTGAGGATGACAAAAGATACTTTTACTTACGGTTGATTTTTGCATTTCAAAATTTGTGTAATAAAAATAATATTTCTGAATGGATAATATATTAATTTTTACAAAAATCCGGTTGACATTTTTTTGTTTCTTAAACAATCTACATTATACACAAATCATTATATTACAATTTCATAACATCCTTACTATTTAAACATTTGAGTCATATATTTTGCAAAACAATAAGCTTTGGACTTTTTGTACTTACCAACAAAGTTATGAGGATTTTAATATTATCATTGTTGGCAGCATTTTAGGCGCACGTTGCAAACTGTCCTCCCTTAACGAATTACAAACTTGTGCTATCGATCTTTCTAATGTTACAATGTACACATGGGCTTCGTCTTCGCGCAGTTTCTGTTAAGAACTTCTGTGCTTTTGCTTAATTTGTGTCTTGGACGCACACCTGCGCATCCTGTTCAACTTCATAAGTTGCTCGGAAAGATTTCGAGGTAATAAAGTTGTTGAGCTAAATCCTTTATACGGATACATTATCAGAAGTAAATCCAAGATATAGTCAAACCACCTCAAATCCAAAGAACTTTCACAGTCTTTTTTAAGTAGTTTACTCCACATTTCGTACGGCTATTTCAGTTTCTACTACTAGTTTAAACAAACACCGTCAAATGAAGCTTAGTTCGCATATGTGTTGCGAGGGTTTCATTGCAGTATAAACATGCATAAAATTACCTTCAACCACAGAAGTATAACCATTAAGGTCAGGCTGTACTGCGCGCATTTTGGAACATAAACGTTCTCCAAAATAACTAGCAAATACAATATTTCATTATTTTAGTCGAACTAAATAAGTTTCGCTTCTTCAATATCTATTTTCTTTTTATGAAATAATTTGAGAAAGATACTTTAGTCTGTTTTAGTACATTTGTTTAATACAAAACTAAGCTTCAGTACAACATTTGAGTTTAATTTGAAACAAGCCTTGCATACGATATATGTCCAAAAGGAAGTACACTGCAGAAAATGAAAGATAATTTTATATCACCTAGGCACGCAATGCATTTCGGTGTAAGCCAAAGGCAGTTATATATGTATAATTTCGTCGCATTTCTCGTAGCAGTGACGTATGATAATCAACCCTAAACGACATAAACTGATTTGCGGTTCTTGTACCGCATTTACGTTTATATCCCTAAATGACAGTCTAAGGATATGATATGCCCTGACGCACTGACGCACCTATAATTTCATGTATGACATGGAATTATAGTGCGGTGGTTGACTTTCGCTCGATACTAAGGAAAAATTTCATGTTTGACAGATATCATCTACATATTTAAACAACTTTCTTATGAGTTCAATTCAATGACCCTTAATGACCCTTAATGATCATTGAAAATCATCAGTGATCATTAATAATCATCAATGAGCACTATTGAAGAGTAAATTATTATTAAGGATCATTAATGATCATTCATGACCAGCCACATCGCCTTAAATAGTCGTCCATAATTACTGATTATCATTAATATATAATTTCGGTTATCAAATGGCAATAAGAAATTATTTATCATCATTGAAAACCATCAGTGATGGATGATTAAATGATTAATAAGGATCATTAATGATCATTTATCATCAATGATTATCAATGTCCATCCAAAGAAATTACGAAACTTATGAATGCTCATTAATGACCATTCATGATCATCATTGCCTATTAATCAGTAGTAATACCTAACAATGATTGTTGCTGATCATTAATGTTTACTGTTGGTGATTGATAGTTGTCAAGATTCAACAGTGATTACACGTGACCAATTTTCTGGAATGATAATTAATGATCAACCATGATTATTCATGATCATTAATGGTCTTTAATAAACATTAATGGATCATTTTTCTCGGGTCATCAAAATTGCACCATAATTCTGTTGTAGTTAAAAATCCAAAATAATTATAATAATCTTGTTATTTTGAATCGTTCATCGATTTTTATATACTTACAAAGATGAATTATTTACACTTTATCCTAATCAAAGTAAACATGAATCACTCGCAATTATTACACTGCTCGCAAGATGACTTATCGATATAATTTTTCATTCCCGTGCATAACGTAAACGAAAGGCACGAGAACTAGAGTGGATTGGGGTGACTAATTGTAAGAAATTTCTGATGTGATCAGAAAGGGAGGTGCCTCTGGAAATATTCTTTGTGCCCTTTGTCGTTCGTCATAATATGCTTGGCTGACACATACGTGGCGAATTTGAGCTTCGAGCTACGATGGTGTGCTCTTCATTAGAAACTATCTTTCTTTCCTAATTTTGCTTTGGAGTTTTTTTTGTCTTTTAAATGAGGAAAATCCTTAATTATAATCTGCTTCCGATTCTCGTCTTTCAGGCAAGCTGAAATTTCATTGTTAATATCAAGTTTTCTAGTTAATATTTTTTTAAATATGAATAGGTCAAGATGAAGCGAATCATTTATAACTCAATAATTTATTTTTCAATAAATGGAAATCATGTTAATTCATATTATATATATATATATATATATATATATAATATGTTTTGTTTAATAGTTTTATTTTTATGTGGATATTTAAGTTAAATATGAAATTTTGCAGTGTTTGTAGGTAATTACATAGGTATGTTGATAACAGGATAATGAAATTAGTAGATTGTTCGGTATTGGATCTGCAGAACTAATAATTTAACTATCCAATTTACCATTATACTATACTTCCCTATATATTCAGGGAGAAATGGTATAATATGTACAAAGGTAGACATATATATAGGTCGATTCATTATTGCATATTATACGTATCATGGAACATCAATACAATATAATACGTTTGGTCGATCTATAATAGCATTGCGTCATTTACAAATTATTAGTCGAGTATTGTCTAGCACATACATCAATCAACTTATATTATCATCAATTGGCTGAAACAGTACACATTCGCCTGAAACAGATATCAAACTTCCAAATATAATATTAATCAATTTGAAATATAATACTTGAAGTAAGATGCTAAATTTGTGATAATGATTATGGTTTTTTCTGTATAATGATATTTTTGAATTAAATTGAATTTTTTTATTTATTAAATTTCGGTATATTGCATCCAATTTATTATTTAATGATTATTGTTAAAATAATAAAGATCAATCACATTGAGAATTATTTATCATAATTGGTTTAATTGACTTAATCTTATTTCTAATTTTTCATTTTGTCATGGAATTTGGTCCTTAATGTAACCTGATGAAATTAATTCTAATCAAATTCTAAACAATTAATTTAACTTGGTTTGTGTCCAATATTTTAAGGAAAACTTGACAGTGCGCATCAAATTAACAGTCATTTGGAGAATCAACACGAGAATTAGTTTGTTATCTGTCATGGATTCACATAAATGAAAATTGAAGATATTAATGGTATTGATCATGGAGAATTGAGAACCAGCTAATTGTGAAACTCTAATGAAGTCCTCATAATGTTAGCATGCATTAAGTAAAAATGAATCTCAAATCAAAGGTACCTGTGTCTTCAAATCGAAAATGAAATCTCTCATATCAACGTAACAAATATGGTTTAATTATTTAATTAATTATTAATACGTTTAAATTATTATTATTTTTAATTCGTTTAAAAGTAAAAATATAATTAAATAAGAAGATTGTTGAATTCATCGACCAAAAAAGGACAAAAAGAACCTGGTGAATTTCTTAAGTGGAAGCATTAAAAGAGACAAGCAAATCTCCTTTCTATTGTAAGAATCGTCGAGTCGTTGGAATTTTGGCATCATGGCAACAGTAAAAATTTGTCACTTTGCATCTGAGGAGTGTCGCTCGTCCTGCCGTAGTAATTCCGTCATACTTTTCTTTTTCGTCAGGTAACTCCTTCGCAGGGTAAAGTTGATAAAGTGACGACTGCATGCTAGCTCAACCGTAAATAATGAAGTTTCATTC
The DNA here is from genome assembly GCA_022817725.1 of Archaeoteleia sp. ZL-2020. Classification (NCBI taxonomy): domain Eukaryota; kingdom Metazoa; phylum Arthropoda; class Insecta; order Hymenoptera; family Scelionidae; genus Archaeoteleia; species Archaeoteleia sp. ZL-2020. Next base: position 7,286 of record JABFOW010000775.1, read on the forward strand.
GACGGTGAAAATTGCACGAAAGAAAAGAGAACAGAACTTTTTAGTGGAGAAACTTAAGTACGTTTTGTAGCTATATTTTAGTTCATTTTTTGAACAAATTTTATGACAATGTAATAATTATGCAATAATTTCCGGCATGAAATTACGAAGGCGTAAATTATTGCGTTATTACTATTGATTTTTATTATTCAATCGGAACACTGATAAATAAATGTCTCCTTATATTGAATTTCATTTTCAATATCACCTTTATATTTGTTGGAGCCATGCTCGATATGGGGTAATTTAAAGTTTCGCTAGAGTCCATAAACATTTGCTTTCAAAATCCAATTTTTATTCAATATTGCGATATTTATTTTCAAATGTATATTTTCTGTATAAAAATTGCGATTTCCCTTTATTTTTGTTCGGAGTTCATTCGATTACCTTTGGCAGCTGGGACGTCGATCTTACTCTCGGGAATTTCATTCGGTACGAGTAGATACAGATCCCGAATATTGTCTCCGTGTATATTGAAACATCAAGGTTCCAATTGCCGTTTTATTAATTTTCAATTATTTGAAATAATACGCATTTACATTTTATAGTAGATACAAGAGCAGAATACGTTTCACCAACGTTACCTTTTTATTAATCAATTGTGCAATACACCCTGAAATTATGCAACCGTTTTGTCCTTGCAGCATGATGGGATGAAATCATTGACACATTTATCTCAAATATTATTACCAAGTTTTTATTTGCAACAGTTTACCTGAAAATTAAGTTAACCAATAGGACGACTAAAATTAAAATCCAAATACTCATTTCTTCAGGACATTTCGATTATAATTATAATTCTCATCAGATAAAGTTAAATATCATCATTTGTTTATTTTGTATACAAATTATACAAATACATTCTGGTTCTGTTATGTATGTTTTATTTGCAAATTCAAAATCAGCACTAAACAGTTTTGTTCTTCTTGTTTCTACCAGTGTCTTAAAAAATTTTTAATTATTGTGGAGATCATTTTTAAATTATAACTACCTAAACATATTAGAATAAATCAGTTATTGATATAAACAGCAAATTAATGGAATGCTGCAATATTAATATCAATATCTGTAAATCATTTCCTTGTCAATCAATCGATTCAAACTCTATGACCAGTTGATACATTTCCATTTTCAAATGAATACATGCTGCTGATGTTACATTTGTGTTTATATTTTGCGTACCTGCTTCTCATATAATACCTGTCATTCGAGCCATCAGCACTACCCCTACTCATCGAGGCAGATTCTACCAAATCTTGATTTACTGCCTCGCTTCACTTTTCTATTTCAAGATCTTCCTTCTCTATTCTTTCAGCCTTTCTCGTTGAAATTTTGTCATTTCTTTCCCAGGTTTCACTTCGTTTTTTTTTCTTTTTCTTATCTTCTTGTTCGCTTTCCGTATGCCTTATAGGCTTAAGTCACCACCAAGTCTACTTTCTTTGATGCGTTGTCATTTACAATATCAAATCTTATTTTCTATTCGTTTCACCCCATACACATGTTTCACGCTCTCTTATCTCGTTGACAGTACATTCTTTGTGCTCTGCCTCCTGTCTTCCTCGTCACTTTCTTCACCCGCAGCTTTATAAATTTTTTATCACTGCTTACGTGACATCTCATTTTTTATAGTAGACTGTAGGAGTATTCTTATTTTTCCATTTGTGGTATTGTAGAGTTGGACATTTCTTAAGAAAAGTAAAATAAAAGGTCAACCTGTCTGTTAACATAATTTTAAATATAACCTAACTTCTTATCGTTAACCTAACTTTATTTTTATATATTTTAATATTACTCTCACATTTGTATGTTGTATTTTTAGAATAATACTACGCAATTTTGTTTTTCGATCAGCCATGTTGGAACCGCCATTGTGAATTTTTGTAAAATATTTATAAATTTCTCGTTTAATAGATGTTATAAATGGACTATAATTACATTTAACCTGTAAAAAGTGGTATTTTCTTATTTTGTTTATTTATAGTAACTTATGTTTTACACTGAGAACAACATGAGTGAGAACTGAAAAATTCTAGTTGCTGTAACTATCTAGAAACATAATTAGAGAATAGTTTAAAATAATTACAAATTGTTTAAAAGACCTAGTCGATAAATAAATTGAAAAAGCGCAATTTTCGGTTAGAATGCTCAACTGAATTTTCAATTCATGGATTTATTAACCTTCTGAAAATTGTTTTATAGCTTCAACAATATTTTCATATATTTCTAGAATGTGTGTCTGTTCTTGATTTACGTATAATTATTAATATTAATAACCTAACATTTTATCGTATGTTACGATCGATGACGTAGGAAAAAATTTGTCTAAAAATGCTGTAAATTATTTTGTTCCAGCACGTTAAGGTCAGGTCTTATATTTTTATGTGTTTGAAGCGAAAACCAACCTAAGTAAAATCCTCTTCTCAAATACCACTCCACTGCCTGCCGTACTTGGCGACAAGCTTAGTATCAGCTTCCAAAATGTCCTCTTTGCAGACTGCAGGCAACCTAACCTCAACATCGTTGTCACCAGTACGTCACTATATTTTCCCCCCACATCTATTTCCTTTTACTTTTCTTCTTTGCCCTTTAATCTTCTCAGTATTTTTTTTTCCTTCATACTCTTCCCTTCTTTCCCTAATCCTTCCTAAATCTCACTATCTACTTTTCTCACATATTCACTTTTTCCACTCTTTCTAAAACGCAACTGAAAACCTATATGAATATATAATAAAATATCTTTATACGCTACTCGTAACTTTAGAATATATATTGATTAAATTTTAATGCATTTCTGTTGAAGATATTTCAAATGTTTAACTAACCTCAAAATTTCTTCCATTTGCTAGACATTATTTTAATCCTAAACATTATAATCTACGTTCAATAATGTAAAATAGGAATTGTTATACTTATTTTATAAATATCTGTTATACCTACATTACAAAAAAAGATATTTTGACAAAAAAGTTCCAACGAAACACTTATGCCAAGAGATACAATGTAAGTAATAATTATCAGCCGGAAAATCAATACAGCGCCATCTGGATATATTTCACATAAGTAAACATTTGTGCGGGAAAATTCAAGTATGCGTCATGGTTTAATTTGAATTAGGAATTTTTTGTATGGTACGACAATTATTATATGACATTAA
>JABFOW010000776.1:0-10476 GCA_022817725.1 Archaeoteleia sp. ZL-2020
GAGAGCCTAAGATTAACCATGTATTCAAAGCCCACAACTTCATTGCCAGATAGAAAGGGAACACCAGATTGCATGTGGCTGGTAACTTTGTCGAGATCATCAACCACCGCCAGATCCAACCAAGTATGAGAGATGGCCGTATGATGTGTAGGCTTCGACGGGATTATATGCATACTGTAAGAACGGAAGAAGTCACGCAGAGAACCAGAGACATAGGACTTACAATACATGTCTGAATTAAAGTCTCCAACAACTATAAAAATTTGTATAATTAAGACAGATGTTCGAGAATAAGTCAGTGAAATCAGTCATATAGCCTGTCTTGGGACGACGATAAACGACACTCAGGAGGACTGAAGAATTGCCACAACCCATTAGCTCAACCATCATAAATTCCGGTCGCGCAGAGTAATTCTCAGCAGATGTTGCCACACATTTGGCACGGATAGATTTGTGAACATATAGGCAAACGCCGTACATAATAGTCAGTAAGCGATATCGATGCATCAAGACTATGGGCTTTCAGCCAGCTCTCAGTTACTGCTATTAGATCGTACTTATCATTTTTGAAGTACGACCTAAATTCATCAATGTGTTTCAATATCGATTGTGCGTTTATAAGAGCGACACGCAGCTTGTGCGGCGTAGCAAGATTGGCTAATGACACCCCCTTTCTCAATAGTTGGCCTTGATTATCATTGAGGCCCTGACACTTACGAATAAAAAAGGAATCAGGTGATGATTGAGAGTGACAAGAAACGAGGGAAGGACAAAGGTAAGACGTATCGACCGAAAGTGCATGTGCAGGTGTCAGAGTAGAAGCATGGTCGAACAAAAGTCGATGGCACTTTAATTACAGATAGCTGTTGTCAGGTCTGAGTATTTGGCCTCTCAACAGCTGCATCATGGTACTTCAATGCGATAAAATTGTGGTCCCTTCGCGTATAGACAATTCCTCTTCTCATCCAAACGAACTTAATGTCGTGTTTTTTAGCGTAGTTTTTAGCTTTAATTAGTCGTCTCCTTTCACCCGCCGTCGATCGTCCATTAACATTAATGATGCAGTCTGTGTACGACGAAAAAACTTCTGTAGCCACTAGAGCGCGTTTGCGTCGTTTGGCTTTAAGCCATTGATTGCGAAATCTACTCGAGATAAATTTCAATACAAGTGGACGACTTTGGCCGGGGTTTGCTCCCAAGAATCTCGTAGATGTGATATCAGATGCATTGTATGGCACTTCCAACACTTTACCGATGCGTTCGTCGATAATGTCGTAGGTTTTGTGGGTGTGGTCGCTGGGAATGCCTGTGATCACCAATTCAAGATCGCGTTGCTGCACTTCAAGAGCGGACAAACGTTGACTGATATCATTCCTCACGTTTTCAGTCGGTAGAGAAGTTCAAAGTGCTGTGGCTGAGTCTCGGTTTTCCAGATAATTTATGCGGGCCACACAATCGTCCAATCTGGAAGACACCGTGTGAGAATTAGATGTCAGCTTCGAGACATCGTTTCTCGGCGTATCTGTAGAAGCTTTAACCTCATCCATGCAAGTCTCCACCTCTACGACTTTTCTAGATAAATCACTGATGGTGGATTTTAGAGAATTTAGTTCCACAAGTTTGTTGTCAATGGAATCGAGTCTAACGCCAATATTGTTAACTGCAGTCGTTAAATTGGAGAGCTCGTATTTTAGGTCCTTTAATGTGTCTTCAGTGTCAACTGTAGATAATGGTTTAGTTCCATTTTTGCTCAAAGAAGAGGAGGATGGAGACATTTCTGGTAATATAGATTCACTATGGGTTCCTGAAGAAGTTTGTAGTCGAGGTGATGAATGCTGCGACTGAGATACTAATAGTAATTTCGTTTTGGATGCTCTCGTAGTGCAGTTCTGTGAAACTTTAGCTTGATTCTTTTTAGTTGTGGATTTTATGCAGATGTTGCATCCAATGATATTCCCCTTCTCAACAATATCACGAAGTAGTTTGCATTCCGGATGGTAGTGTCTTTTGCAATTCGCGCAAGATGTTTCAGAGTATACTACTTTCTTACAATGGGAACATTTGTCTGATGAACTCATTTTAGTTTCCAATTCAATTTACTAAATTAAGGTAGGTAATTTGGAAGGATGTGAATTTAGCCGAGAGTAAAATAGACAGTGAAAAGTAAAACCAGCGTATTAATTTGATCAAAATTATAAACGAAATAGCTAAAACAAGAAAAGAGGTGACATGCCAATCCTGCTTTACAGTAGTATGTTATGAGAAGCAAGATAAAGTAAAATAAGATAATATTGTAAAGTCACTAAAAATAGAATAAAATGCTAAAACATAAACAAATACGTGGCAATAACGCTGCTAGATAATCCTGCGGCAACACCGTTTAAAGAGCAGAGACCCGATACGGCAACCTCGCACTCAAGTTGCATTGAGAACGCGCCTCAAGCGCATCTCGCTTATCACTAAAAACGGCAACCCCGCACCCGTTCGCGACAGCTGACAAGTTAACAAGTAGCTACCATTGTGTATTTGAAAGTACAAGCACGCTCCTATTGTATAATTGAAATAAAATATGAAGTAACAAGTGAATTTTAAACTAGTGTATATGTGATAGTGTATATGTTTGTGTTTATATGGATGAAGTCACAAATTGTAATAAGTGTTACTGTACAGAGGATAATGCAGATGATAGAAACTAGTTGAAAATAAATGTAAAAATACAACAGTTCGAAAAGAATAACGTTAAGCAAATTGTGTAAATAAAGTGTGTAAATAAAGTTTTTAATGTAAAAATGCAATGTCGTGTGTAATCATTTCCTCAGAGTCGCAAACCAAACAGTGATATACTTCATGAAATTATTCCCAATGTTTCTATGTTTCAACTGAGCTCAATAAACAGGTAAGAATAGAAAGAAACTGTTTTGACAGGGCACAATTCTTTTACAGCAAAGGTTATCAACGAGTGGCTGTAATAAGCAACAGTAAATATGTTAAGTATAGAGTATTTGAAATGTTTGTGAACTTAAAAGTTTTAACATAATTAAAATAGTTAATAAATTCAGTTAGATAAATTACAGTAAAATCAAGTTATAATTAAAAACATTTTAAAGTCGTAGCATTTTGAAAAGGACAATACCAATGAGAGGAAGCTGAAAGCTGTCACAACAATTGTTTTGTTCAAAACAATTTAAAAAATGTATAATTGACAAAAAATCGCAAATGTCAGTGTAAAGCAAACCAATAGCAGAATTAAGAGCAACATTGCAAAATTGCAGTTCAGAATGTGCAACGTACATCGACAAATATGAAAATATGAAAGTCGTAGAACCAGTCCATATATACTAAAACGCATTGAGAGAGAGAGAGAGAGAGAGAGAGAGAATCTGATTTATTTTGAGCTTTCTCAGCTGGTTACAATACATTTGATTATTACATGATTACTTAGTAATTCCCTCTACTGGTCGTCTCACATACATATTGGCGCATTCTTCTCTTAAATTCGCTTAGCCTATCTACATTTCGCAATTCTGCCGGTAATTTGTTGAACCATTTTATGCCGCTATGCAGTATGCTGTTTTGCGCTTTCGTTGTCTTTTTAAAATTTACATACAAATCGTTGGCTTGTCTCGTTATTCTACCGGTTCTATTTCCTACTGTCTCTACCTTATCGCATAATTCTTTTGTCAGCATATTATTCTTCATTTTATAGATAAAAATGCATACATTCATTCTTATTCTTTTTTCTATACTTATAAATTGTAGTGCTTCTTGCATTTGCCGTATTGGTGTATATATATCACATTGTAATATGACTCTCATTGCTCGATTCTGTAATTTTTGCATTGTTTCTAAATCGAATTTACTCAAATATGTAAGAATAGTTGAGCAGTACTCTAAATGTGGTGCTATTATAACTTTATATATCAAACAACGAGTATATACATTAATATTCCGTCCGATCCTATTGAGAAAGCTTATTTTTTTACCAACCTTTTTTTGTACATACTCCATATATTCTTTAAATGTTAAATTCTCATCTAATATGACTCCAAGATATTTAATAGAACTAACTTTTTCCAGTTTCGTTCCATCCATACATTTTATAATAGGTTCTTTCGAGATCACTTTCCTTTTGTCTCGAATTATCATTACCTTTGTTTTGTTTATGTTCATCTTCATTTTGTTACTGCTCAACCATTCCTCTACCTTTTGCATCGCTTTATTTAATTTCTTTTCTATCTCAGTCACACATTCACCCTGTACATACAACATTGTGTCGTCTGCAAACAACCGAACATGACACTCTTCCCCCAATATTTGTTTAATGTCATTTATATAAATTATAAATAATAACGGACCCAATACGGACCCTTGTGGTACCCCATACTTTATTTCTCTTACTTCCGACATGACCCCATTGATACAAGTTTGTTGTTTTCTATCAGCAATATATGATTGGAACCATGTCAATGCCTTATTTCTAATCCCATATGCTCGTAATTTACAAATCAATCTATCGCGGTCAATTGTTTCAAACGCTCGTTTAAAGTCAATAAATACAACACCGATCAACATACCCTTACTCATATTCGTTACCCATGTATCCAATGCCAATTGTAGCGCAGTTTCACATGAATGACCTTTTCTAAAACCTGCTTGTTCCGGGATTAGTATGTTATTTTTTTCTATGTAATTTTCCAGCTGTTCTTTAACTATCATCTCTATTATTTTCTCGTATATCGGTAGCTTATTTACGGGTCTGAATTCGCTTGCCTTTTTTGTATTTTCTATCTTTGGTATCGGTATTATCGTTGATTTTTTCCATTCATTTGGGAATTGACCATTACTAAATGATAAATTTATCACATCGATTAAGTCATTATCTACGACATTAACTGATAATTTCATTATTTTACTTGAGATACCCTCTTCTGTTCCGTTTTTATTTTGCAGATTACTAACAATTTTATTTATTTGCTCAAGTTTAATTTTTTGGAATTCATCTAAACATAAATCGTTATTATTTTCTATATTAATTCTAATTTCAATGTCGTCACCCTTTTTTATACTCGCAATTATTTATCGTCCGCTTTCAATGAAATATTCATTAAATTTATTAGCCAATTTTAAGTCATCATTTATTAGTTCATTTCCAAATTGTATGTATATTATATTTTTCTTGTATTGTATTTATAAAGTTAGTGTCATTACCATCTTCCGATATACTTTTCAATTTATTTGTATACAATTTTAAATCGTCATAACTTTCTTTTAATTTATTTACAAAGTCAGTTTCTATAAAATTATTAAAATTTCGTTTTAAAATATATTTATTATTTCCTTTTACTTGTCTTTTTTATAAAATTCTACCATTATCCACGAATGATCAGATAACTTAGGTATATGGCTTACTTTTGTATTTGGTTCTATATTAGAAAATAACAAGTCAATAAGTGTTCTACTGTTATGTGTTATTCTCGTTGGTTCCCTTACCAGTTGTTTCATTCCTTTTGATAAAAATGATTTATACAATTACTTGTATAAATTTGCCATCTGACGACGATGGCGAATGATTCACAACCAATAATGAACCTTTATAATATTTTAAGTCAATCCATAATGCTACACACCAGCAAATATTTACAATTTTTTCTGTGAACAATAATTTATATTTTATATTATTTTTTATATAGACTACTACTCCCCCTGTATATCTATTGTCAGCATCGCATCTCAAAATATCGAAGCCTTTTATATATATTTCTTTATTATCCATTTCTTTTGTTATTCTTGCCTCAGTGTATGCCATTTTTATATAAGCTATGTACATTTAAACATAAAATTATTTTTTTATTCATGTTTCTATTTAGTTCTAATTGCTATTGCTTATTCTCAACGTTATTTATTATTTTTAAGTAGCATGGGCATTTCCTATCAGTTGCACTATGGTCATCTTCTACGCTGTCTATATTATATTTTACCTTTTTGCTTAAACAATTTATACATTTCTTAACTTCACTAGAGCATACATTAATCTCATGATTTGATGCACAATGACAACACACTTGCTCTTTCTTGCAAACCCTTGCCACGTGACCTTAGCTCCAACAATTAAAACAGCGTACAATATCAACGAAATTATATATTTTACATTTCTGCCACCCCATATATACATATCCATTCTCTATTAATTTTTCATGACTTTCAGAATCCGTTTCTACAATCAGTGACCAATTTTCTCTATATTGTTTGTTATATATTTGCTTTACCTTTGAGTTCTGTTTTGAATTCTGTTTATTTATTCTTTTAATAATTTTTACATTATTATTATGGTTTAAAATTTCATTTTGCGTTTTCAGTAAACCTATAATTTCGTCGTCCGTCTTTCCCATATCTTCTATATCTAACCGTTATTTTCACTTTCGGTTACAGTTAGTGCTAGGTTACGTCCACTCTACCTACCACCGTACGCGGCAAGAGGAGACAATAGTACTATCTCCTTTTCTCTCGTATGGTGGTAGGCAGAGTGGGGGGACGACCCACGTCCCACGATCCTCAATATGGCATCTCTGTCTGCGATGTGGAATGTGACTCGGACTTCGTGTGTTAGATAAAAACAGTACAACTCGTAGTTCATCTCTCTATTTTACATCGCAGCGCGAACTTTGACTGGCGATGTAATTATTTTAAACTCGCATACCTAAATGAGTACGTTGAAACTCTTGCTCGTTTACTAGTTTTTGTATAAATTAATATACAGTTTAATGAACAAAACAAATATATTCATTTATTGGTTAATGTCGATCGATTAATTTTCTTGTGACTCAAAACTTCATACAAAATTATGAAATAATTCTCGAAGTTTTATCAGGACAAAGTAAACATTTTATTTACAAAAATATATATTGTCTCTTTCGATGACAAATGTTTAGTAATTTTTTACAGACTCCTTTATGCAAATATAAAATTATTTACGAACAATAAAGTAATGTAATAAAAGGAAAATAACAAAAATGCCAGAAATGTCATAAATTTAAAGATTAGGCCGTATCCTATCCCATACTATATTAAAACCGAAATTAAACTACAACAAACAACTCAATGAAATATTTTATTCTAAATTATTTTTAAATATTTTTATTTATTATATAAAATACATAATACAATGATTTCGTCTTTTCTTCAGCTGATGAGTTCTCCGATGTCATCGATGTCAGATGCAACGTCACTTTGATCATATTTAAATGCGATAGAATTCATTTGTTTTACAGAAGGGCGATTGACATTGCAGCACGCATTGGCAGGACAGTAAGATGAAAACTAGGACTTATTTTTGTAATATACTTTGTAACAAATAAAAATATTTAAAACAATTTAGAATAAAATATTTCCTTGATTTGTTTGCTGTAGTTTAATTTCTGTTTTCGAAAAAAAAAAAAACAATCATATTTTTTACACATATGGTCAGCTGTCAAACCATCTCGTACATATGAAAATTATTTGTGGTGGACTAGCATGAAGAAACAACACGAATTTGATTCGTACAATAGCCAGAGGTATGGTAAGTAAATACATATTTTTATTTGGTCAATTTAGACAATATTTTGGCAATTCAATGGCGCTAAGTTTTTCCTCGCTTCATCCTTTTCTAGCACCGCTTTTTTTTCTCGGACCCTCTTTGTCTAACGTTGTCTAACGTTTATTTTCGCGCATGTGGGCCGCAGTATTTTGGCGCGCAGTATTTTCGCGTATTTTGGCGCACAGAGCGCTCGAGGGCCCTTAAATGTAATTGTAAATAACTGTCATACCAGGCAAATTAATATATCAGTCAAATACTAACAATAAAATTAAAAAACAAATGAAATTCAAATTAAAACAGTGCTGACAAAATATATTAATCAAATTAAGAAATCTTTATTAAATTCTAGACATCTGAAAAATATTTTAATGTATCATATACTGTTGTAAGAGATTAATGAGGTGGACAATATTATTGTTTTAGGTAAACAAAGCAATAAGTCGGTAAATGACATTAAATAATAAAGTATGCCGGTGTTTAGTTACGATTTTTATTGGTTGGAAAATTGCACCTAAACGCCGGCATACTTTACATGTTTACTAAGCTTGCAAAGTGGCTTTTAGACGTTTCACGACATTCTAGTATGTCTGTATAATGCTGGGCTGGTCTTTATACACATATACAAGCTACAGATATTTCTATACACACTAAAATGTATGAAAATACGCGGTTGGTATTGCAGGAAGTTTTTGGATCCTCTTAATATAAAGACGCGGCGTTCAAGACCACTTAGTTGCACATCAGAATATATATATATTTTTTTTTACTTCTCCGACAGAACCGTGACGTTCCTGCAACGTTCCTGCAACCGTTCCACAAACGTTCCAGCAACTGCTTCTTCATGGTCCTCGCTGCCGAACGGACGTTCAGCCTGCCGATAAACATTCGTCAATCGTCACCCAAAGTCTTGGCAACGTTCCGCCCCGACAGAACCGTAGCGTTCTGTAACGTAGCTGCAACTTCGATACAACGTATTCGCAACGTTGGTGCAACATTGCAGCGACGTCCCGAAAGTTGCTTCAACGTTGTAGGAACGTTGCAATTTAAAATTTGGGACGTTACTGCAACGTTGATGCAACGTTGCGGTTCTGTCGAGCGGGAACTGTTTCAAAGAAAAAAATGAAACGTTCCAGGAACATTCTTTAATCGTTTCGGTTCTGTACGGGTCTCTTGGCTATGAAAAGAAAGATTAAACAATGTTTTAAAAAACACCACTTGCAATAATTACGTTTCCTTTATAAACAATTATGCGAGTTACGCTGATAGCTTTCTTTAAGACAATTCGTTTTCCAGTCTGATGTCATTTCTGCAACACTCTTTTGTCACGTCCTCGATAGCTTTGCCAACGACACGCTCATGACGTTTTAGTATAATGTTTAGAACAGTTGCCACGTTTACTGCAAATAAAAATGTATTTAGCTGACAATCTAAAAAACGTAAACATTTTTAGATATTCGACTGTACTATCAATCACATTTAAAAATATACTTTAGTGTCCTAAAGTATATGAAACCAAACATATTTAATATGAGAAGTCAATGTTCAAAGTTTCTTGATACTAAAATCGCCGTAACTTTCATAAATATCGATGAAATGTTTTAAAATTTAAACAGGCGATATATTATGCTACATCGACGTCCACCTGTGAACATTTTTGCTGAAAATTAGTAATTTGGTAATGTAATTGTTAATTAAAACTTTGCAATTGAAGTTTCAAAAACTTAGAGAGTCGAACGAGGTTTCGCTATAAACAATTCGTGCTTGGAACGTTATATGGCAGCGTGCATAGAATATTTACAAACTGGACTAAAGTGATGTTCCATAATTATTGAAATATCCTCCCCAAAAAAAGGCATAAAATATTTATTCGCATTTATATATATATTATCTGAATGTTTATATATATATCTAAATATTACGGAAAATTAAATCGAAAAAACAAATATTTTCAATTTTTGTAAATTTGTTTAAAACGTTTAAAATGCCATAAAAACGTTGAATATGTACAGACAAATATACATAATTACTTTTTTTGACGTTTTAAAATATGGAAATCAATATTTCTACAATATTCTGTGCTATTAAAGTGATTCGTCACTCGCCTGCTAAGTTTAAATCTTCAGATTCCCGCCAAAACCAGTTTTTCTTTAATTACGTGAATTTGAATTCATAGTTTTTCATGCAAATGTATCTTTACATTGCTTGTAGTGTTTTAAAGATATAAATCAAATTCGAAGTATATTCATTGTTTTTTGAATGCGTGACGAATACGCTCGTTTTTTGTCGATTTTTTAACGCGAAACAATTAAAACAAAACGAGCGTATTTCCCACGCATTTAAAAAACAATGAATATACTTCAAATTTGATCTTGAAAACACCACAAGGAATGGGAAGATATATTTTCATAAAAAAATTCACGTAATTAAAGGAAAACTGGTTTTGGCGGGAATCTGAAGATTTAAGCTTCGCAAGCGAGTGACGAATTACCTTAAGGAAGCTTTTGTATCTGACGTATAGCTCTTATTGAAAAACGTCCGTAACTTCGAAAGTTATTACATTTTTTATCTGAAATTTTGCAAAAATATTCTTCGAACATAGACGAATATTGTTATCGCATGATTTTTCCTACGTGAAACTTTGTTCAACACTCCAAGCTTTTGAAACTTCAATTGCACAACCTTCAAAGCGTATACATAACAATTAATAATTAGGACATGCAATATTAAAGCTGTTCTGCAAATTGTAATTTTGATTAACGGAAAACCTTATAAGGTAATTAACGGAAGTTCCCATCGTGGAAAGTCTGTCCATGTGGGATTATACACGTATGTTACGCGAAGAAAAATCGTGGATTCAAGCTGATGTTTGGCGAATTATAAAAAAGAGTTTACCCAGAAAT
>JABFOW010000777.1:0-10476 GCA_022817725.1 Archaeoteleia sp. ZL-2020
CATTCAATTATTCAATGAATTACAGCGCAAGAAAAGGAGATATACAAAATCTTCTTTATTATAACAAAGAAAACTTTAGACACATTTTCCTCAAAATTGATATATTTTCAAATTACCAATTTTTGTGAAATTTTTTCGAAACAAATATTTTTTCCAAAACTGTATATTAATAAAAATTTTAATTGATACAATTTATTGAATAAATAGTATACAAATAATTTCATTGTAAATCTTTTTACTGTATAGAACAATATTCAAATCAACATCATACAAATTTTAAAAAGAATAATATTTGGGAACTCTAGTATCATAAAGCTAGTATCATAATAAAAAAGTAGTTGATTTTATTGGATAGACACTAATATCAACTCACAGTAAATTAAACCATTGTTTTTGGCAATTAAATGGAATCCTATCAAATCTATTTCCTAATTATCATACTAATATCAAAACTAAAAATAGTACATGTGAGATATAAATTACTATTATTAAGAACTGAAATTGCCATAATAAAAACATTCTTATCAAAAACTTTTCATTATTTATTTGACACAGATCAATAACTTAATTGCTTCAGTCTGTATTCATAAACAACTATAATATTCTTAATTAAAATGTTTTGAATAATTATACAGATAATGAACTATATACTTTGACTTTGACTTTGACTTTGACTATGATAACGATAAAGAACGTGGTTAACAATAACACATAAAGTTTCTAAACAATGACTAACAATGATATTGTTACAAATTTCTCATTATTATTAATTAACTAAACAATCTGTAAAGATCATTCTATATTAAAAATATTTATAAAATAATGAAATTTCCAATAATTTTTATATGTTAAACACATATCAGATTATTCAAAATTAAATTATATTTTATTATATTTGATTCATTTTTTATTGTCATTTGTTTTGGTAGTCTAACTCAGACTATTATTATTAGTATTATAAATCAAAATTGTTTTACTAAATTCCAAATAAAAATCCATATTAATATTTCTTTTCAGTATATTATTCCTAAAAACAATAATTTAAATAAAATGTCAGGGAGCATCCAAGGAGAACAATACTTTATTCAACATTCTTCCTTAACAACAACCAACCACCAACATAATCCAAAAAACAAAAAACATAACGAACAATTTCCCAACAATAAATCGACATAAAACAGTTAAATCTTATCTGGCCAAAATCACTGCAAGACATTAGAATCCTAATAGCTACGTCATCGAAATCAAAGTTTATGTTAAATTGACAAATTTCTTCCAATTGGGTTACGTAAGTGCAGCAGATATTTTCAAAACACAAGCTTTCCATACTTAAAACCAAAACAAGTAAATACGTCAGCTTACCGTAAGATTTTTGTCGATAACCAACGGCATTTGTCTTCGTGTCAAATCGACCGGGTTATCGTTACGCCAAACGTCTACCAACTTCGCCATTTCAATGTAACTCTGTCTATTCTGGCACAATTGTTATATGTCACTAATGTTCCTGATTGATATTTTGCACTTGATATCGAGAAGAAACTGTCTTCTTTGTTATCGCGAGGAAAAAACAAGTAGTGGAGTATGTCACAGGTCTGCCATTTGCAGAGAAAAAGAGAGACGAGCGAGATGCATGCAGGGCTTGACTGTATGCTTATGTATTAGTAATGGATACTGGCAGTGAGCGATGGTTGCCTACTTCCGCCTCGCAGGCAAATACTGTCTTTACGATTGTTCCAAAAGTAGCCGTAAAGTGCACGCTCGACTCGACTGTGTTTCCTATAATAATAATTTCCTAGGTAGGACCGGTAGGACAACGATACTGAGTGATATAAAGATTGTCTCGGGCCAATTGAGGTTAGGGTTCCAACGGAATGATACCGCTTACTAAGGCGATCGTTTGACAAATCCCCGTAAGAGGACGTAATAAAGGGAGTTAGATGACTCAAAACAGTTTGTATTTTATCATTATTTTTTGCTCTTCCGCTCATTCGCCTATTCGTTTTTGACTCTGCGACATATACTGATATTGGAATTGAATTATATATCGCGTGGGGGTTGCTTGGAGTTTCGAACCTGGTCGAACCACGCGGCCAAAATATCTCGACAAGGCACACGTGGCAAGTCGGAACGCATATCGCAGTATATCGATCGTAAATCATCGTACGAATATATTCGACCAATTACGTCCATGCATATATATGAGTGAACTAGTCACGTTAGATTTGTATGTATGCAATTATTTTGAATTATACAGTAGTTTTCATACTCGGAATTGTTAGAAACAAATTTAAGTAATATTGTAATGTTTAATATTTTATTAGTGTACACACGCAAATGCAATATGCAGATATTTAATCAGTAGATAAAGTGAAGTCATTTGGGTAAGGGTGTGGCATTGTAATTGTATCATACCTTTTTACTTTAAATAATGAATACAATTTTTTACGTGTACCGTATATGTTTGTTTCGACACTAAATATATATTTTAAACAATTTCTACCTATTAAAGTTTAAAGCTACTTATTACCGTTACAATTAAATTAATAACTTAGTCAAATTAATTATTTTCATGTCATATTGATTTATATTAAACGAATTAGAAAATAAAATAAGGAAGAGATATATGTAAACATATTTAAAGGTACTTTGCAGCATCGACGGTAGCGCCACCTTAAGGAACAAAAGTAGGACTTTTGAAAAAGATTATTGCATTTTAAAAATCATGATTATGTTAGAACTTATGACATGTCTTTTACCTTAGTGAAGTTATGAATTAATTGCGTAAATAAATTAATGGATCTGACAAGAAATGTATTCATTTTACATTTTTATATGTGCGATAGAATATTGATAGTAGAGTAAGCATATAAAACTGTACTCGTAGTCAATACTACTGAAATTACTTGTGGTGATAGAGACGCTAGAACGGTAATCGTGGTAATAAGACGAAGATACTACAAATCACACTATCTGGTGGGCCAAGTTTCTTTCCGCAAACTTGACACTATTTTGTATTGAATAATAAAATAAGATTTGATATAAATTATTGAAACTAAAACTACTTAACTGTAATAATGTTTTATTTCACATTATAATAGAACCTTACCTTATAGTTTACTTATCTTTAAATGCATACATGCCATTAAAATTATGAAATAAACATTTATAAAGCTGATGCGTTAAAAATGTAATATGCATTTTACATGTTTCATTGCATATTGAAATTTTAAGAACAAAAAAAACTGTCATCTGAAATATTTGTTTCTAATAATGCACCTATCACAAATGTAGGGCGTTTCAAATGTTACATTTACGATGATTAAGTCATATGATAATGTAACTAAAAAATTGTCACACTATCCCTGCATGACTTTCCTTACTTTACAGTCTTTCTAATAAGACATAATTTATTTACCTTTAATCAAATTTTTTCATTATTCGAATTTTTTTAGCTATCCAGTGATGAATTTGAACTGCGTATCATTACTAATTTTGTCAACAGCTCTGTATATAGTGTATTATTCAAATAATTACCATGTTGAACTTTTGAAGGAATACGTCAGAACAAATTTGAAAAATGTTTACAGTTTTGTTAATATTAAAATAAATCCTAAGAGTGCTAGTATTACTGGTGAAACTAGAATATTTAGTGTTGAAGAGCTAGCAAAATATAAAGATTTGAAAAATGGTTTATATTTATCGATATTGGGTAAAATATATGACGTTACATATGGTGATAAATTTTACAATACTGGAGGATCTTATCATGGATTTGTAGGTAATTATATTGAAATTTTAATTTGTTCACTACAAAATTATGATTTTGATTATTTGAAAACATTTCTTCATACTAATAAAAAAAAACATTAACAATTTGTCTGTTTTTTATATGTATAATTTAACCTAAATTAACAAATAATTACATTGCTTTAACACTATCAATAGGCCGTGACGCATCCGCGGCTTTCATAACTGGAGACTTCAGCGAAGAAGGACTAAATGATGATTTGTCACTTCTATCAGACCAACAGATTATGTCACTGAAAGATTGGGCATCGTTTTATGATAAACATTACATTTATAAAGGTTTTGAAATTTATATATATCCCCACGCAGCACAAAACTGAAGAATGTTGTGAAGACGACGTTGAGACATCTTCACGACGTCGTATGTCATTTACTTTTAGCATGCAAGACGTCTTTACAACGTCATGCGTGCTTTTGTTACATATCTGTTGTGTTAAAAATAAGTAACATTAGACGTTTCACGAGACATTTCATGTTGAACTGCGTAGGTTGCTTAATATACTTTCATAAATTGACTGGAAATATATAAAAATTTTCATAGGAACATTAAACGGTAGGTTTTATGATCAAAATGGAGATCCTACAGTTGAATATGTCGATGTTTGCAAAAGAGCAAATCGTGGGAAAGAAAGTAAATCAAAGGAGGAGAGAAAAAATATGATGTTTCCACCATGTAACATAGAATGGAAGGCAGATACTGGAACTAGAGTTTGGTGCACACTAAATAGGTGACGAAAGTGAAGGATAATAAAAAAAAATGCAAAAGAAAACTTATATAAAACCCAAAAATTAATTTATATCAACTTTTACAAATATTCCTTAATTGTTTACTTAATAATGTTTTTAATTTACAGTGGAGGTATAGCAAGGGACTGGATCGGAGTTCCGCGAATACTGTTCCAGGAGCCTAATTCTAAACAGAATCGTTGCGCATGTGTTAAACTTGATAGCAAAGAGTTTCTCGAAAATGAAGGCAACTTTAAAGAATATGAGGAGTGTAAAAGTAGTTCAACAACTTGCTTTTTAAAAACTATTATCTAAGAGCACGACATGTACAACCTTCATATATATTTTTATACATAAGTTTTCTAGAATAAGCACAAAGTATTAAAGAGAATTGATATTATATTAGTAATTAAGTATTTTATAATTTTAGTTCAACACAACAGGCCTTCGCACATGTATTTCTATAAATATGTGGTATAGTTTTATACTCCAATAAATATTAAAAACTATTATCTTAAAAACAAAAACATATTTTACCATAATCTGATTCATTTTTTTATTCTTATATTTATCGCCTCCGCACCAGAATGGATTTAAACGAACTTTAGTTTTGAAAACAAAATTTAGTTTTGAGACTTAATGTATGTTTTTGATGCTTAATTAATTTAAATTATTAATATATCAACTCAAATCCGGTGCGGACGAGAATTTTTGTTTTTTCGGTTTCAATTCACTGGATGTGGATTAATCATGACAGCCATTTTAACACTAAATGTTGTACAAGCTCTTAAGCGATCATGTATAACTTTACAAATATTAATGGCATTAACTTGACAAAAATCAAATAAATGAATGTTTCAAACTGACTTTCGTTTTTATTTGAAACTCACGTAAAAGTAAAAATCACTACCTAGATATATAAGATCTATAATTAAGTGGCAAACATCAAGATCGTTTAATTGTTAGTAAATATCATTTGAATTTTGGTCTTGCTAGACAACAATGTAAACAAATTGTTATTGAAATATGGGAAGATAAGTTTGTTTAGGTTTGATCAAGAAAGGTCATATTTAAAGATTCAGAATGAAACCAAACTATTTTGAAACATTTATAAATGAAATTTAGAATAATATACATTTTAATAAGACATTCTGACCCACAATTTTGGAGTTATTTTAAATTAATGCAAAGAAATAATAATAAATATATTTGGCAAACATGTAGACCAATATAAAATAAATTGCAATTAATCCTTTTAAATGGTATGAATTCTAGGCTGAAGTTATAACCCTTTGTAGAATAAACGAAGTTATAAATAAACTATAACATTCACAGGAAAATACTCATAATTTGGTGTAATTTCCAAACATAATAAAATTGATTATAGATTTCCATTACAATTTATTCATATTCCACATACTTAGCTAATATGAAGAAACTGGGATAAAGTGATATTTTCTTTTACCAACCACTTACTTGTAGAAGTTTGTGGTTGACATTGACATTGTGAAACTAAGTCCATAATGTGAATTTACAACAAAGATTGTATGTTCAATATTTGATATGTAAAAATATGAATTTATAATGTATATATTAAATAAATATGTACATGTAAATGTCAAACTCTTTGCATTATATTTTTCCTTATAATTCAATGTATGCTTGCCTCATATTGCCTTGGATAAACTAGATTGTCCTGTACTTATTTGGCAGGGTATCATTTGCGCAACATATTTTCACTCAAGTTATCAATTGCACAACGTTTTATTACCCATCCTATTGAATATACAACTTATTATTTATGCTACTACTCAATTGGGCATTGGGCATTCACATGGAAAACCATTTTGCAATGAACAAATTGATACCCTGCTACTTCTTTAACCACAATTTTGTTGCCATGAATAATGATTTATCTTAATTAAACTAATGAGCAATAACAACACACTTGTTACAAATGTATTAAATTTAATATAATTTTATGATACATGTAAAGCAACCTATAAAACATGTTACTTAATCTTTATTACACTTAAAATTAGCTTTCGTCGACTTTAGGACCGTTAGGTAATTCCAACTGAATGCCATTCAATTTGTCTACCAATGTTTCCATAGAAACTTTTTTGGATTTTCTTCTATAATATTTGGAACCAAGTAGTTTTACCTTTGCATGACGCTTTTTCAATTTGGCATTTGATGCCCATGTAACCATGCGTTTCAATCCTCTCTTTCCTATACGAATTGAAGAGTCATTCGAGGTATCATCTTCTTCATAAATAGTTTCTAGGCAATTAGATTCTTTTTTGATTTTATTATTCAAATAATAATCTTTAACATCGTCTTCACTCTCCATTTCGGAAGAAGGCCTCTTCTTCGGCCTTAGACTACATCTCAAATGTGAAAAAAAAACAATGAAAAGATTATTTGATTAAGTTTCAGATATAGTGATTTATTAATTTGAAAGTTACCTTCGATTCAGCATTTCTTGATCTACATTTCGTATTCTGGGAGTCCTTTTTCTAAGAATCCATGTGCTACAAGACTGTACACTCGAACTATCTACGTTTAACATTTCTATTCCTGCTATAACTTCAGGTATCTTTGAATCATTACAACTGTCGCTACTGAAAAATAAACCATTATTATGAGTATTTTTATGAACACAAATATATACTACTAATTGCTAACTGCTGAGGAAAACAACATTTAATTACTATTATAAATGAACTTCTATAAATGAGTATTAAAATAATACTGTATCAATAATAAGAGGAATGATAATAATAATATTTGAGTTTTTGATAGTATAATTTAATTTATTTGCTTATACAAATTTTTAATATTGTTTAAATTACTTATAAACTTAATACAACTGATTCAAACTTACACTGTTGCTGCATTTCTTGATTCATTGGCCATTATTTTCTTCCTATTTGAACTTTTGAATACTCTAGCTCTGTTTTATTGTATTATCTATCTTAGCAAGGTATCATCATTAGTTATTTATACAGGCAACATTTATAAGTTGTAATGTGGCCGATGAAAACAATAAACAATCGACACACACATTTAACTACATTTAACCATTTCACAAATCGCACCACACTTTTCGACGCGTTTTGTACAGTTCTCCTCATTAATGCTGACCTACTCAATTATCGAAGAATATAATAACATCTTTTTCTATTTCAGGAAGACTGAAAGAGACAATATAATTAAGTACATCAATATTACTGGAGCACGCGGTACCTGACTAGAAAATATTTCGATTCTGAAATAAATCGACTTTTTGCTACCTTCTCTTTAATCGACGGGTAGCATCTACTGATGGGTTTTTAAATTTGAACAGCTGATGCAAGTTATTGTTCTACCTCTCTTTTTTTACCATAAGTACTAATAGGATAGACGAACTGTATTGATGACTGAGGGCGCTTTAAGAATATCTATATCTTTGGTTATCATACAATACTAGATAAAGATAGAGATATTCCCAGAGGGTCTTGAGCATAGAGCTTATACTAATAGAGGCGCCTTTCCATTCGCATATACAGGAGATAATGGGTATGCCGTAGCTCTTCGGCTAGTCGCGAACACAACCAGTTGTCTTCAGCTAGCCGCAGCTAGTCGAAGAGCTGCGACATACTCAATGCGAGCCACACGTTAGAAAAATATAAACATATTTTGTATATGCTTTCTTGTCGCACAGTGAATCCGGAAATACAATATTTAACATTTCGCGGATATTTACTTCCGGATTCACTAAAATGAGATGCCATTATTGCTTTCCTTTACTATCTGGCTACACAATTCATACAAACGAGGCGCCTCTATTAGTATAAGCTCTATGTACATTACATCTGAGTTTCAACACCATGGCAGTAGATGGCAGTCACTCACAGTTTCTCACAGTCACTGGCAGCAACTGGCAATGTATTAACTGCTTCGTGCTTCTATAGTCACATGATATCGCTGTAATTGGCGTAGGTTGACAAGATATAGTCGCCACCAAGACCTAACAAAAAAAAACAACATGAGTTCTTTGCTTATAGTATTGTAAAAAATACTTTGATATTTAAAAATCTGATGAAAAAATGAAAAAGGAGAAGACGGCTGACATCAGCCGACCATACAAATTATAAGTATCTTATCCATAACATTAAAAATCATTAAATATTGTTGATTGTACATAGTTGTGTTACAGTAAATATTGAGGTTATATAAGAATGCTTGTTTACTGTCAAGTTTGCGTACAATTTTTATTTGTTTGTTACGAGAAAATACATTTTTACTTACTATAATGAAATAAATATGCTCTACTTATACAAATATTAAACTTTTATTGTAATCCTATTTGTTTTCTTTACAGCCCATCAGATCGTGAGCTTGACTGGCATAAGTTTTCAGAGAAGGAGTATTATTGTAAGTATTCTAAAATAATTTTACATGTAGGATATAATATAACTATATTATCAATAATTTATAATTCTCATCAGAACAAAATCACCAACAAATTTAAAATATCATAATGTAATTAAATTAGGTAATACACTGTATTTTCTTAATATTTGTAACCTTTTTAATTTGATTAATTCATTTCAAACAACTGATTTGTTTTAAATGAATTAATTTAATTTTCTAAACTTATTCATTTTTATTTTATATTTTAAAGTAACAGTCTTATCAGGCAAAAGTGAATATGATAATATTAAGATTATTTAAATATAAATATTATTAAAATACAAATATATATAGTCTTATAATTGTCTGATAAGACCATTACCTTCAAATATAAAATTCAAAAACAGGCAACAATAATTAACACGTAATATTCATTTTTATTATATATAATTGTGTACAGCTTAATACACTTATTTAACATTAAACAAATCAAGGCTATCTATGTTATAAAGTGATAATTGAGCTGTAGGTAAATATATATATATATATATTTTCTCCAAAAAGACCTAAAAGCAAATATCAATAATTTAATTTATATTTTAAGGGATTTGTGGAGTTAACAATCGTGCCACTGCGAGATACGTTAAGATTAATCAAACTCAATGCCAAACAATGCCGAATATATCGAGTATGTTTGAACGAAACGTACGAAGCGCCTTTTCAATATTTCGATCCATTTCTAGATATCTGCCAAGGTGACAACAAACAGTAAGTAAAAACAATCTAATTATAAAGTATCAAAATTAACGGCACAAATCATTCTATAATTAATATATTTGTCTTCAAATTTGTAGAAGATCTTTGAAAAATTTGTCTCACCTTCACCTTGCTGCAGCGCAGAAAGTGGATCCTGACAACAATGCAGGGGAATTAGTAATTCAAGTGCCGCCTGATGCAATACACTTGGTGGAAGAGGGCAGAAATTTAAGAATTGGCATCGAATTCTCTCTTGAGCAACCAGAAGGAGGCGTCCACTTTGTAGTACCAAATTGTGATGGAACTTTAGCCGAGGTAATGAAACTTGCTAACAATTGGCAGAAGTTAAGCTATTTAATTTCATGTTTTGGACTTTGTCAATTCGAATTATATATTTGTTACGAGTGAAAGCGAGGCCATTTTGAAATTCTATTTAAAAATATTTGTACATATATTTATGCAATTATTTGCTGGTATTAATTGTTGATTTCGTAGAAAGGAGCTCACATGTATACGTATAGTTACGAAAACTCGTCGAGACTATGGTTCCCTTGCGTTGATAGTTTCGCAGAGCCCTGTACATGGAAACTGGAATTTACGGTGGACGATTCAATGACCGCAGTTTCGTGCGGCGACTTAGTCGAAGTAGTTTACACGCCAGATATGCGGAGAAAAACATTTCATTATGTTTTAAACACTCCAGCTTGCGCGCCAAATATAGCTTTGGCTGTTGGGTAAATATCAATCATTGCGTTATTTTATTTATTTTATGTGTATAAAATGATCATA
>JABFOW010000778.1:0-10473 GCA_022817725.1 Archaeoteleia sp. ZL-2020
CTGTCCTTTTCCCGTGTCGCAAATTAAGGCCCTATCACGCAGGTAACTGTCAATCATCCTCAATAGGTATCCCGGCGTTCTCCTTGTCTCCAATGCATCTATGATGTTGACCCACCGAGCCCCGTTGAAGGCATTGCTGATGTTCAGCGTAACCAAAGCGCAGAATCCTTTGGAGTTACATGGACCTCGCTTCATTAGAATGCCGCGATGACAATCCTCCGTGCCTCTTGACATGCGCCTCGAGTCTGTGTAATATTAACCTCTCTAGAAGGTTCCCCATCGTATCGAGGAGACTAATAGGCCGATACGACGAGGACTCATCCAGTAGTTTGTCCCCTTTCCTCAGTAAGGCAAGCTTTTGTTTTTTCCACCTAATAGGAAACTCTCCGCTGACAAGACAGGTGTTGTACGTGTGGAGCAGCAATTCTGGCCAAACATCTACCACCACTGTGCGGACTTCGTTTGGGACACCGTCGAGATCTGGTGCTTTCCCCGAGGTGAGTCGGTTTCGCGCCATCAATAGCTCTTCAATGTCAAAAAGCTCTACTTGTCCTTCATCGAACTTCCTTGTTTCCCTACGTCCGTGTGATGGAAAAAGCGCCTCCATTATCTTCATCGCGCGTAACCGGCAAGACAGCTCCGGAGTTTGTCACCTGCAACCCAACTTCTTGTTGACCAACCTCCGATAACCAAGGTGATCCCCAAGGATCCTCGCACGCATGCTGCTGTCCAGTTTCAAAAATCCGATGCAGGTCTCCTCTCAGCTTAACAGCTTCCAGGAACCCCTCAGTCGTACGCTATTAAGCTCTCCAATCCGCCACCACCTAATTGTCTCATCCACGATTCGAGAGGATGCCTGAGAAGATGGTCTTTCCTCTATGCAGAACTCAACATACCGAGAGTAAGATCCTCCAGAACCGTCTGGAGGTAAGATGGCAAAATGGCTATTGCTTTTGATAGCACCTCACTCGGTTTGTCAGTTGTTGGTTCAGTTGGTCCAGTTGTTGGTCATTTTGGAGTACTAAAATGGCTGCCCTTGCTACCGAGTCCTGGACCAGAGACCAGATTCAGGTGCGCGGTATTGTTCGCTGATGAGTAATATATCCGCTCATCTTTCCACAGCTGTTTGCATGAGCAGGTCTTGTGTTTCTTTGCCATGGCCTAGGCTTATCTGTTTATACCTCATACGTTCTTGGTCTTCTTTAATTCCTTTTGCAGTGACTCACATCTGGCACTACCGAGAATGTGCTCAGCCCCGCCAGGTTATTTTGCATCATTACATACGATGCAGAAAGGTTGCTCTGAGCAGTATTTTTCCTGATGATTTTTCTTTTCGCAATGACGACACAACTCATTATATGAGTTGTTATATAATTATATATGCTATATATGCTTGTTGTTATATATGCTATACTTATAATTAAGGTAGGGCGCTATCACCCTTAGTCACCGCGATCTAGGAGATCTATTGTGACCTAACCCCTATAAATTTAATCTGCGATTACATCCATTTTTCAAGGAAGACTATATGTTGTATGTCCTCAGGATGCGTAATTCGCTTCCCTACGAAGTTTCTCTTATATAGAAATATACTATTTTTAGACAAATGTTCTACTCAGTGATAGTTTGTATATACCTATATATATTTTATTTTGTGAATATTTATATATATGTAAACAATTGAACTGCCTCGTTCGATTTCGAACTGCCTCGGACTTTAGCGTCCCTTCCTTGCGAATCTCCCCATCGAACAAGGGAGTGATCGTGGACAGCTCTCTAGTATTATTGTTAGATTCAATTACGGGATTTCGTACGAGTAGAGACATACTCGCGTGAGAGAACGAAACTTGTATCGGCTACTATATTCTTTTAACTAAAATAATCAATATATATTCTTGATACACATTCATATATAAAGTGCCGTATATCTATGTACCCATCGTTCTCCTCCACTCTGAAACAATTTTAACGTCTAATAAAGTGAACTCACGATTAACAATGACATTTCCCATGTGAAGAATCTTTTCGACGAACAACATTTGACATTTATTCATATTATCAACAGACGCGGGTGTGTTAAGGCTTACCTTGTTGAATATCGGATAGGACGCTCTCCGATATCAACGTTTGTGGGAACGATTACATTTGCGACTTACAAAGAATGCGACATCTTCCCAACTGCCATTGTACGTTCTACCCAGGCCGTAACATACTTTTAAAAATTTCTTCAATTAGTAAATTAATATAAATCATGGTTTTAAACAATTAAAAAAAGTTTAACAAATTATATAAAATTAACAATATAAATTAACAACATAAATTATATACAAAATGTGTAATTAGAATACCTAAAATATAACATGGACCATATAAGAGAGAAATGCATATTCAATATACTAATATAGGAAATTGCAATATACGTGTATCTTGCATAATTTATACTTTTTAGATGTCGCAAAATAATTATAACACATGTATATGATACATTCAGATCTCATCAAACCGTAAACATTTTTAGATATTCGACTGTAAGATGAAGAACATTTAAAAAATATACTTTAGTGTCCTAAAGGATACGAAAGCAAACATGTTTAATATGAAAAGTCAATGGTCAATGAATAGAAACACACTAAAGAGATGTACAAAAATATATACATAATTGCTATTAAGGTAGCTTTTGTAACTGACGTATAGGAGCTCTTATTGAAAAACGTCCGCAACTTCGAAAGTTGTTACATTTTTTATCTGAAATTTTGCAAAAATATTCTTCAAACATAGATAAATATTATTATCGCTGGATTTTTCATACGTGAAACTTTGTTCAACTCTCCAAGCTTTTGAAACTTCTGTTGCACAATTTTCAGCGCGTATTAATTAACGATTAAAATTACGGCATGTAATATTAAAGCTGTTCCGCAGACTGTAATTTTGATCAAGGGAAAATCTTATAAGGTAATTAATGCTGTTTCCCATCGTGGAAAGTCTGTCCATGCGGGATTATACAAGTATGTTACGCGAAGGAAAATCGTGTCTTTAAGCTGTTTTGCGAATTATAAAAAAGAAGTGACCTAGAAACGCTAAAAAGGTTTACATATTCATTCTACAAAAATCAAAGCCACAAATTTGATTACAGACAAACAATATTTTGTTTTACTCAATATTATTATCACATAAATCTTAAAGATTGATTATAATTAAAATAAATGGCAATTATAATATATTTATATAAAACGTTTAGAAAATAACGTAAGGTTCAAGTTGTCTGGGACTAGAATAGGGTTGAAGCATTCCAAAAAAGTCATGAAACCTGAAAAAAAATAAGTATCACAAAACAGATAAAAAAAGGTGTAGAAACGTGGGTAGAAATCGAAGAGCAAACTTACCTTAAAAACCAGGAAGGGGTCCAACGTAGAGCTGCGGGAACCTGAAACATAAACAAAGCTTATGCAAAACAACCTGTACATGCAAGAAATACACATAAAAATCAGACAAACATGCAAGACATAACCTATCCTAACACACAACACACATAAAATTACACACAACTATCAAAAGCATGCACATATCCTTCACAAGCAAAACGTGCATGATAAGACAAGCAGGACATAGCGTAAACACATGCAACACATTATCATACTGGCATGCAACCAGCAAGCAGATAACATGCACCTAACCTCTGTAAACAGTTACATGAAGACACTGATAACATGAAAGGACAGTTGAGACATGCACACAACTAGCCATCATGCAAATGTAAAAAAAACTAGAGACTTACCTAAAAAAAACTTTGAGGTTGAAGTATCAGCTGATCGACAAGAAAGTGCCTGGCGTAGACGACGGCCGATGGCAGCACCTGGAAAAATGGGCTAAACACTCGCGAGCACAACACGTACACAACAAACTGAGGCGAAAAGACGTAGTGCGCGAACGAAGCGAGAACGTCAAAGGGGTGACTTGGATGCTGAAAAGTGATCTCGAAGGCTAACGATTGGTGGCAAACGCAGTTACTGTACATAGTGATTAGGAATTCTACTGGAAGGGTGGCAGCACGATTGCTGGACGGTAGTCGAGTTACTGCAAGGTGACTCTGTTTCTTTCTTTGGGAGCTTGTCTAGGCAAAGCTTGGAATCCTCGAAGCGTAGCGGTGGCTGGGAAGACTAGCGAAGACTAAGTGAATAGCGTTTCGTAGTAAAAAGTCCAACTGTCAGTAAAACCAACAGGGTTCGACAATTTTTAGAGAGAGCGTGAGAGAGAGAGCGATAGAGAAAGAATTATATATATTTGATTTAACCGCGGCCTTTTGATCCGCGGCCTTTCTTTATTTGTAATTTTCTTTATAATAGAATATATAATTTTTTGTTATTTAAATTTCATGTGTAATCTCTGTGTTAGAAAAACCTACCACTTCAAGTTTGTGGTAGCATGTTGATATCCTTCGTGGTTCTTTCCTAAATATGCGACTGTAGTGCCAGATTAGTTCTCGAAATTTTTGTTTCTATTCCACCTCTAACTGTTTATAGCCCTCTAACTTTGCCTCTATCTCCTCACATCCTAAATCCACCTTTTCTTTTTCTCTCCCTTCCTTTAAAAATTTTATAATTATATTTTGCTCTAGGTTGTCTTCTGGTACCATTCTAACCCGTAGTCTTCCATCTCATCATTCCCGCGAATCCGATCGTGTCGTTCTCTAAATCTACATGAATTTTCAACCTTTTCAGGAGATCATTCCCTATTATGCAGTCACAGTCCAAATATGGCACTACTACGACGGCCTGACCATATTTAAACGCCTTAAGCTATCTCCGCAAATATCTGCTTCCTAATCCGTACTGGGCGTCCACCTGTCGCTCCCGTTATGGTTGTACCCACCACGGGAAGGCAGGGACACTTTGCCAGTACTTCACCATTTTTTATAAAGAAGTCATTCGAAATACACGAGATTTCACTTCCAGTGTCCACTAAGGCTATTACTGGTACCCCCTCCATTCTTATCTGAATCTTTAAGCATCTCAAAATTTTTATGTTCTGTCCCTTATTCTCCTTTTCGTCCTTTAAAAATTTCCTTATTTCCCTAACGTTCTTTTGGCTGTTCTCTTTTTCCCCCAGTTCCATATCCTCCTGGCTATCTTCCCTAATCTACCTCTTAGTGACACAGGAGATTCTAGTTTTCCTGTTCGTTTATTTCTCTTGGCTCATCCTGCAGACTTCTTATTAGCCACAGGGTTTTGGGTATTCTCTTTTTTCTTTTTCTTCCTCTCGTCTTGGCCTCTCACTGTTTCGCCAATTGGTTTGTGTCCCTGGTGTAGTCGGTCTCGTCCACTCTCTTGCCTGGTGTCAGGGTGTCCTGCGGTTATCTTGGCGGTTGAGGCTGTGAAGGTCTTGCCCACTCTCTGGGTGGTTGTCGATGTTAATTCCAATTGTAGGCCTGCGTTGGCTGCCCGCTTCGGACATTTCCCCAGTTTAAGGTGGTGGAGACCTCCTCTCCTGCCTTGGGAATCCATTCCCTTGCTGGTTCCCCCTTTGGTTGGCATTGACGTTGCCGGCCTGGTCGAAGGCTACCAGCAATTCGAGTAGGCCGTCCATGTTTTGTAGGCTTCGGGCCAGAATTGCCGTCTGAATCTCCGTGGTGAAGTGTCTTGATAAGCTTCGTACCACTTCCCTGTCAGACATAAGTGGGTCGCGATCCTTCCCGTTGCCGAATTGTTTCATGGCATACTCCACTCGGCATACTCCACTCCACGAGCAGCCGTAGTCGGTTTCGCTCTATTTCCGCGGTTAAAATTTTGAGTCCTATCACTACTCTTGCCTCTTTTTGTTCTTCTCCTATTTCTTCTGACTGATCTTCACTTTGCTCTGACTCTTTTTCAGTGTCGAGGTTTAGCTTAGATGCCTTACTGCCCGACCTTGTCATTCTTGTGTCGGAGTATTCTTGTATTCTAAATATATCGGCTCTTAATTCGGGACTACCGACAGAGAACTGCATAACTTTCGGTACCTGTATGGGCGCGGGAAGTTTAGGAGGCGGTGGGATCGTGTTTTTCCGGTTCCTTTTTCTACCTTTTTACCCTGTTCATCGAGCTCCCGTTTTTTCCCGCGTAAACCAATGAAGCACGGGAGGCTTCCTTCGGTGGATATGTGGAATGGATATAAAATTACAGTAGGTTATAAAATGACGGAACAACATAAGCAGTGATATTGCAGCAAATTTTGTCAAAAGCTTGGCGATACTCAAGTGGAAACCATTCGCAAGATTCAACAGGCTTTCGGGGACGATGCCATGAGCAAATCACGGATAAAGGAGTAGTACAACCGCTTCAAAGATGGCCGCACATCAGTGGACAGCGAACCGCGTTCAGGCAGACCCTCAGCCCAGTGGGGTGGTGCATCATGAGTACGCAACACAAGGCCACACCATCACAAAGGATTACAACCAGGAGGTCCTTCGTCGCCTTCGTGATGCTATGCGGCGCAAACGACCGGATCTGTGGCCAGAAAAAACTTGGCAGCTCTTCTTCGCCAAACACAACATTCATATGGTTCGTCAGGCCCCGACCTCGCTCCGTGTGACTTTTGGCTATTTCCCAAGCTGAAAATACCGCTGAAAGGAACCCGATTTGAGTCACGATTTGGAAACACGCGTTCCAGAAGTGTTTCCAAAAATGGCGGGAGCGCTCGATGAAGTGTGCATTACCAAGGACACTACTTTGAAGGGGATTAGGGTTTTGTACCTCCAAATCAATAAATGTACTATTGTCGACCAAAGGTTCAATACTTTTTGAACACACCTCGTATATATTTCTACGAACCCTAACGACCCACTTGAAGAAGTATATAAGTGAAGGAATGGCAGCACACAGTTATTTCACGAAAGGTTTATACATGAATAATAATAAAATCACAACATCCGGTTTATGATTATTCACGTGATCACTATATATATATTCTTTGATATGCTTTTACGACCATTGATATCTTTTCTTGATGTGTTTTCTACACATTTGATATGGTTTCTTATTTCAATTTTTGATATGGATTTTGTCTCTATCTACTTAGATCTTCAACATCGACTGCGCTACGCTGGGCGCCATTTGTAACGTTCAAATAATGCTATTTTTATCTAATTTGTATAATATTTTATTCATATAATACTATTTTTTCATTAAATTATATTTGCTCAATGTCTGATCTCTGTTAGCTATTGGTAAAGTTCATATACTGCAATTGAATTTATTTGTGGTCAACTTACTTTATTCTTAATGTTCATAAAAGAACTCTTCAAGTAGAACTATGAAAGCTTTATACTGCTGTTATTTGATTAGCGGTAAAGCGCGTAGTAAACTACGCCGAGGTGTCATATTGACATCAAATGCGTAGTTTGTTGTACTAGTGCGGCATTTCAGATGACTTTTAGAGTAGTCAGACGTGGATATCAGTGTAGTTATGGTTGCAAACACGCGCAGTAATTATGTCCGCCAGGGTTGTTATATTTTTATATATAGCGTTTTACATGCGGAGGATCTGTGTTCTAGAACCGACCCAGAGCCTACCTAGAACCAACTCAATTATGTGTCATTATTTGAAATAACCCAATTGAAAACGCTAATTGAGTTGGTTCTAGGTAGGTTCTGAGTTGGTTCTAGGTAGATTCTGAGTCGGTTAATTTGGCTTTGAGATAAAATTATATGAAGTTAAAATGTATATAAAATTACGTTTCATTTATATGACAGGCACGTAAGCTAAGGATAGCGCATGCTAACTTTGCATGCTAAATTTACATAATTTGGTAAGTTAAAAACTATAATAGTTTAAATTATTTTATTATAAGTTATTTTCTCCTTTGCTCTTTATTTAAAGAGACAGGAGAATTGTTGATGATCTAAAATAGAATGACAACAAAAGAAAAAATTACAATGCAACAAAACTCACGTTTACTTGTAGCACACAAAAACAATGTGATATATATATATATATCATTTGAGGAATGCAATATTTCAAATTACGCAACAAACAGAAACTTAGTACAAATTGTATTTTCAACATACAAGTTGATTAATGAGTTCAAAAGGTAAATCATACGACACACAGAGGGTACGATAATATAACACACATACAGAACTATAGGGAGACAACGCAACTATATAAATATATCGACTACGGGACTTAATTCAACAAGGTCATAAACGTACCTTTACAAAAAATGTCAAAACAACCTAGATATCTATTCTGACAATGATTCCAATGACTTCAACTTATTTTTATTCTCTCTTCAATAATCAAAATTTCTTTAATAATCAAATCTCCTTAATAATCAAAAATCAAATCTATTCAGTTTTCAATTTCAATTCTTTTCAACTTCTATTCTATTTCAATCAATTCAATTTCAATTCTTTTCAACTTCTATTCTATTTCAATCAATTCAATTTCAATTCTATTCAATTTCAATTGTCAATAATTCTTTAACTATCAAGAACTCAAATTAATACACAATCTGTCTGTAATTCAATTACTTCTACAAAACTTCTACAAAACTTGTACAAAACTTGTACATAACTTCTACAAAACTTCTACAACCTCAAAATACAAACTCTTCAAAATCTCCTTCAATTCTCAAAAATATACTGAATTCACAATCAGTTTCAAAACTTCTTTTAAAATTGTCGTTTAAAATATTAAATCTGCCAATTGGCTCAATGAAATATTTTAAGGTAACAATTCTCCAAAGAAGTCGGCAGAAAAGTGCTCCGACTTGGAATCTACTTTAATGCCTTGAAAAACAAACGTGCACCGACTTGGTATCTGCGTTTGGACAATTTTCTTAGGGAAAAAATATTGTAATTTTTGAAGCTACGCGCTAGCCATTATATACTAATAATCAAGTAGGTCACTAACTAAGAAATGGTGCGGCTGAGCGCGGAGTAAAATTGTGGGAGATTGAAGCATCTTCGACAGGTCTTTTTGTATTTTTCGTAAATAATAATTAAACCTTAATATTATTGGTTCCGTAAAAAAATTTCTTCTGAAAGATATATCAACTTCTATTCTAATCATCCCTTAAAATTAGAGTTATTAATAATTTTATAAACAGCAATTATTCTTTCAGAAAATAGATTTCACAAAATTAACATTAACATTGTGAAAATCATTTTAAAATACAATCAATATCCTTCCGTCTTAATCAATAAATAAACGATTACACACTCTTAAACATAATTCTAATAATGCAGGAAGAAAAAACACTGATGATATCAACACAACCAAAATTGTATCTATACCTTATATTAAAAACTTGTCGAAAAAGATTAATTATACTAATAATAAATATGGATTAAAAACAGTTTACAACGTAAACAATAAATTCAACTCATTTATCAAAAATCAAAAAGGAAACTAAAATTGCAAATATTACTCATGCTGTTTACAAAATCAATTGTAAAGATTGTGATTCTTGTTATGTAGATCAGACTAAACGTAAAATACAAACTCGTATGAATGAACACAAGAATAATAATAAAAAACATCCTTCCAGTCACTCAGTTGTTTCATTACATCGTTTAAACAATTCATATGACTTTGATTGGGAGAATATTGTTCTTGATAGAGAAAATAATCTATATACAAAATTAATCTCTGAAACTATTCACATCAAAAAACAAATTAATCCTATTAAGTCCCAAATTGAAACAAAAGAATTGAATGCTATTTATGATAGAATTATTGATTTATCTTGTATACACTTCTGAGTATGTACATCTTTCTCGAAATAGGATTGATTATTAAATCTTTTATAGTTCATGTTCATATCGTTGTATTTTTGCTACATGCCATATTATTTATTCTCTATGTTTATTATATATTTCTTGAAGAGGGTTCCGAATTAGAGACCGAAACGTCGCCTTTTGTTAGTGTTCATATTTGTATTACTTTGTTTATATATTATTAATGTATTATTTCTACTTTATACTTAAATTTGTTTTTTGTCTTGATTTTGTTTACCTTATGTGGAATAGTACATTAATATTATTTTGACTGTGTTTGACCGAATCTTTACTTTTTAAAATAATATGAATATGTTTATTTTTTTATGTATTATACTTGAGGTTGTATTTCTGTAAGATATACGAGATTGGCTTATGTTTCTCTCAGAAATATCGTATTAAACAGTATTTTATTTGTTTTACTACGGTCCATAATATAAATATATGATTTTGTACATTGTTTTAAAAATTTCACAGAATGCTATTATTTAATTGTAGCTCTCCACTACCTCCTGTACCTGTGAACGACAAGCAACGTCCTGCTACGCTAGAAACGGCTGGCACGAGAGCTTCTCACATAGATAGTGAAGACGAGGGTTTTTATACGAAGGTGGATGGCATGCCTCCACCAATTCCTCAAAGAGAAGTGAGACCAAGATCCGCAGGATATGGGAGCACACCTCCACGACCGACTCATCAGAGATCGCTTAGCAAACCT
>JABFOW010000779.1:0-10470 GCA_022817725.1 Archaeoteleia sp. ZL-2020
CGTTGTTGCTTTTTATTTCTGTTTTGGAATCTACAACAACCGTTTCACACTTTTTACGTTTTTTCTTACCATTTCAATTTCTTTCACATTCTCTCACACACTTGAGATGAAAAGTGAAAGAGTCTATCCTCTAAAATCTATAAAATATATCGGGTGTCCGTGTTAAAAAGATAAATTATTTATGTTTCAAAGTCAAGTACTTGTGTAAGAATAAAATAAATAATAAATGACGACCGTGTGTCTCTATTGTTAAAACTCGAATTAATGAAAAAGAGTTTAAATTTATTTTTTCACTCTTCACTTTAATTGAGAACAAATTTATACAAGAGATTTATTTTTCGATGATTGATTTTAAAAAATTACTACTCTACCCTAAAAGTGTTTATGTTGACGTAGCAAAAACGACTATCTTAATCCAAATAACTATTATATATTTACGATGTTATTGCGCACATTGTATTCAATAAATTCTTGCGAAACGTTTCCCATTAATCTTAAACAAAAAATCAATGTATGTTACTTTCGTTATTTCTCAATTATATAAACTTACATATGTTGCCTCGAAATTGGCCCTCGTTAAGAGTACCAGAAATTTGTTATAAGTGGATTATTTCGGTAGTGTATTAATATATATTTTATAATCATGCAAGTTTATTTTCAGTGTTAAAAAATTGCACGATAAAATTATATTTTTCGCGCCATATTTTAGAATTATCAAATAAGACTGGAAAATTTATGAGAGTTATATCACGGATATAAAAATGCCGCGAGTGATATAACTCTGGGATCGAAAAGCGTAGGGACGTTCAGAAATATACGAGACCCGAATATCCAGAAGGGGCGGTCTGGAAACCTGGACTCTGTCCGAAAGGGCGGACAGACTGGAAAAGCAGTGAATCGTGAATGAGGGGGAGAGCCGTGGGTGGGGACATGGGGTGTAAGAAATGGTCTTTGAAAGCAAGAACAAAATGAACCGGTGTGGCAATCAGGTCACGTTGCGGTTGAGGGAACTCGAAGGTGTGATACGTCTGGAAAGACTTTGTTGCGCACTTACCCTCGTTGCCATGAAGCAAAGGTTAGAGGCGGCTTGGGAAGCGGAGGTCGCGCCTCTACTATGCCCGCCATTGCCGAACGACGATGCCGGTGTTACCTTCGAACATTCTGCAACATTAACAATAATCTATGTTTATTACAACGTGTCAAAAGTTGAAGATCGAAAATTGTATGCTTTTTTCACAAAATATTACACCGTTCACCAACACTCTTATACAATGCTCCCCAGGACCAAGAACATGACATAGTTATGTTTGAATTTACATACGAAAATTACACTCAGAAAAACAATTTTATTTAATTAACACAAATTGTTTTGTTAATTCAACAAAACTAGTTAATAATAATTATAGACATAAAAAACATAACGATTTCATGTAATGAAATTATTTTTTTTTATTTATTTATCGGTGATTGATGAACTTGGATTAAAGTTCTTCTTTAAATTTGGAAATATATAAATCTCTATCAATGTTTTATAGAGTGTAAAATGTGAGAGAAACATCAGTATATCAAATAATCCTATGCGCGACAAAGACGAAAAAGTTAACTATTGATCTATTTATATTGACCTTTTTCATCTTTCTAGTACTGACTCATTAATGAACTCAATAGTTTTAACATTTTAACATTTGAAACACTAAGTGGAATTGAAAAATGTGTTAAATTTAATAAACAGACCTTGGCGTAATCTTAAAATTTATTGCAACTGGGAAGTAACTGTTATGCAACTATTGTGCCACCATAATGCTATGTTAATTCAACGTAATATTATTTCATCTACTTTTCTTTTTTATTCAACTTATATCAACATTTTTGTATAATTTTATCCAGGATAAATTAACTTGTGGTTATTAAATAATGAAACGTCATTGTTATATTCATTTAAAATATGATGATAATAATTCAATAAAAATATACATTTACTTGACTCAAATAAATTTGAAGTAAGGAACGTCTTCCTTAATACAAGCTAATATTTTCTTGTCGAATTATGAAGTAGGTTTTTAATTTCCGTCAAGTAAACTTCTTTTGATTCAAGTGTTCCTTTTTAAGAGCATACAGAACCGTTTTCGCGCAATTGCGATAAAAAGGTAAAGCGCGTTTTATTAGCTTTCCCGTCATATTTGATGAAAGTCCTAATTACCTGTTTTTATGTTTGAAAGGTCGCTTAAAAATGAAAAGCATGTGACAGACCGTGCAAAGGTGTATCGAAAACCGTCAGTGATTCATTTGGGATTTGATCAACTCATTTGTTCACTAGAAAACATGATTACTAATAAAAAGAAATGTCATTAATAATGACGTTGCTATATAGCTTACTTCTGATCATAATATAAATTGTTCTTATAACCATTATTATAAACAATTTTCAAATGTATTTCTGATATCAAATAAAGTAAAACATCTTTTCTTGTAACAAAAGTAACATAATTGCATTACAACTACTTAATCCAATTTATTTTGATTAAATCCTATTCATCAATAATTATTAATTGCATGTTATAATACATAAATAGTTATTAATTGCATGTTTTTTATTTAAGATTTTAATGCAGTTTTTACAGGCAAGTTCACAGACATATTATTTATATTTAACTGAGCTATCCATTCACCAACATAGATGGCCGTAGAATTTTTTTTATATGTATGAAATATGCTTTTATACTAATTGCCACAATATGTGACAAATCTAATAAAAACAGGAAAATTGGATAAAAAAAATATTGCAATATAAATATGCAGACACAATTGTATGTTCTATTAATATGAGATAATGAAACGTTTTTAATTACTCAAATCTAATGAAAAGAAAAACCTTAATCTGAATTTAAAATAAATATGCGACATACGTTGAATATACTAGATTTATTGGAACTTTAAAACTCAATTGTTTTTTATATTTAATTTCTAAACTCGAGATTCATTTAAAGTCAGTTTTAAATATTCTTCCACAACTTAGTTCTATTAACTATTTGTGTTGTATTTTCTTATTAGAAAAATAATTAATTTAATTTGTTGAATAACGTATTAAGTTATACAAATATATTTATAAAATTAAATATTCTATTTCATACAGCAATTTTTTTTCATTTAAAATGTTTACTTTAAAATTCAAAGGTAATACAATTGACTCTTGATTTCTGATCATTAATCATTTAAACGTTGCAGTATGGTAAGCTGTTAAGAAGAAAGATTAATCAGTGTCGTGCATGACTCTTTTAACAGCATATTCCAAACAAGTCTGCAAATTGTCTGTTTATTGATTCTATTGTAACAAACTTTTAAAGAACAATGTAACAGTTGCAATCACCAAAACGTTAAAATTAAATTTGTATATTACAAAAAGATACTAATAAAGATAACTTGTCAAATGTAGGTAAAGTTACTAAATCAAACCCTCGCCAAGGTGATTTTTTTCATATTCGCAAAATAAAGTTAATAATTACATTATTTATTTACATTAAAAATTTGCACTGTGTACAATTTAACTTCAATTTAATTCAATTCTAGATACTAATAATTTCTAAAAATACAAATTTATATATAAAAATAAAAATAATACAGTTCTTTACCAATCGTTAGGTGAATGTCAAAATCTGTAAATATAGAAGCAAAATATCTGCAATATAGGCAGAAAAGTTTAAATTCTAAAATTCAATTGATAGAAATGTTCAATAAATAGAAATTAATTTGTTATTTTAAGTCTGTAAATCAAAACCAATTTAGTATAAAACGAAATGGGTGCAAAACATTTTACGTGCTGCCATTGTTATTACAACAACTGCAGTTAGAAACACTATTTGCAACTTCAATAAGTTCATTTTTATGACGCTAAATGCTGAAAAAACATCAAAAACAAGAAACAGTTGCGCAAGAAATTAAGGATGGTCATTAAAAAATTAATTTAAATTGCTCAATGTGGTGGTTAGAAAATCGTTACAATAAAGTTACGAACTTCGTCCATATTATGCTTCTGCGTGGCATTCTGCAGTAAAATGAACATTTGATTGAAATATGATTCAATTTTAAAATTCAAAATTTAATATCGTAAAGCAATTATTTATATTGATTATTGATATAATTATGTAAAAACATATATTTTTTCATTCAATACATAATATTACGTATGAGGATTTAAATTATGTTGAAAAAATTATTAATTGGTTGGCATGTCCTACTTATCTATTATTATTTTTAATGACACGAAAAGGTGGTTAGGGAATATTAACTTATACATATAAAACATTGTATATACTTTATCAATATACATTTATTATTAGTTGTACAAAAAAATATATACTTAACATATAAACTATTTTAGTTCGCTCGCGAAAAGGACTCTTATATGTTTCAATTAGCATACTATTTTGATATATTTTGTTTGCACGGAGAGAAATAATGTAGTATGAATTACTAGACTATTGGTTAAAGCCAGAATATCGAACAAAATGTGACAATTTTTACTGCGCGTCTAGTACGATTTCGCAAGCGTGTGTGCATACTATTAGAAGACACATAATATTTATTTCTCCGTGCGTATGAAAGATTGTCAGATTTTGTTCGATATTCTGGCTTTAACCAATAGTCTACTAATTCATACTACATTATTTCTCTCCGTGTACTTTGTCTTATTTATGATGATAATTTCACCATTACGAAACATTCTTATTTCATATAGTAATTTTTTGTTCCTCAGAATGATTAATAAAGTAAAAAATGTAAATTCTACAATCAATATAGAAAAATGTCACTTTCACTATGAAATATAGTAAACTTTACCCTTATTTTTCTCCCAGTGTACTGGAATCAACGGAAAAAAAAAAACAAGTTTATTTTTAAAATTTAAGAGTAGAGCGGATCCTTATTTGTTAAGAATTTGCACACATTTTCAAACAAAATCTTTTAAGGTTTCAATTTACATTTCGACGTAGATAAAAATATTGAGTACTGAAATTAAAATCAAATAAATTACAGGAGGATGAAAAACGTTAATAATGTTGTGCGATATTTCGGATTAAATATTAATGCCATTCTAATGCGATCCAATACCAATGATTGGTTTACTCAAATCGCATTAATTCGCATTAAACGTTTGAATGTGATCTCGTTAACTGGGATACTTCATTGCTGACCTAAAAATTGCTTCTATTCGAAGAAATGTACTGAAAAGTGATAATTCTCGACGTATACAGAATCGAGAATTTTCCAGTTCGCTTAACGATGCAGAGATTCATTGCATAGGGAAGAGTACGCCCTCGAAAATATAGCGCGGCTATGCATCGAACGTGAAAAAAAGTTCTGCTTAATTAGAACCTTTCTTAGTCGAGTTTAGTAAGATGGCGGCGGTATAGG
The DNA here is from genome assembly GCA_022817725.1 of Archaeoteleia sp. ZL-2020. Lineage (NCBI taxonomy): Eukaryota > Metazoa > Arthropoda > Insecta > Hymenoptera > Scelionidae > Archaeoteleia > Archaeoteleia sp. ZL-2020. Next base: position 5,410 of record JABFOW010000779.1, read on the forward strand.
ACTATTTTTAAAATTCACCTCTTGTCTGCCGGCACTGCTGTATCTCGCTTCAGTGGCTCTCCATCGTTTCATTTTACGCCATTCAAAAGAAAACTACGGTCGATCTGACAATTAATAGATCTTCGATATAAATTGCTCCGTATTTTATTAATTATTTCTTTTTCTGGGGTGAAACACACTCAGAAAAACAGTTTTGTTGATGCAACAAAACATTTTCATGACTTAAAACTGTCGAAAATACACATATTTCATTTTATAAATGAAATATGTGTTGAACAGTCGGATAAAGTAGCAAAGTAATTCCTTCAAATATTTGTCCATAAAATAAGACTGAAGAAAAATACAGTGGAATCAATATAGCATGTGCTATGAGGAAAATATCTTGATTATGAATAATAGTACGTGAATATGATGTGCATATTTGCATTCCCCAAGATATGAAAATGATCACATATTGGAAAGGAATCGAAATTGAAGTTTTATTAGCGAAGAATTTGCATGATACAAGACCACGCTTGTCAATTGCGACAACTTGCAATACTGTCTATTTTACATATATTATATATGTGGCGTTTGTACACAGACGTATACACACGATTGAATTTCATAAATTATATTGCCTTTTCCATCAAAACAAGTAGATAGTTTTCTAAATTGTCAGACATACGATTAGAACGTATTTACTTATTTGATTAGAGCCTGACGATTGATACGTTCTGAATAGCGAAATAATTATTAATTAAAATTGGGATATAAACTATTGCAAAGATAATTTTTACTAAATAATTATAAATTACAAGTTTTAAAAATTAAACACAAAAATACTCAAGTTATTTACATATTTACAGAATTTAAATGGCATGTAATTTATATGCTAAATATATAAAATAATTCTGTCATTCGCGTTGACAGGGTTCAGCAATTGTATTAACCGTATTTTTACGGTCACAAGAGAATATACGATATTGACTTTGTTATCACAAATTTTAATTATTATTTTAGTAACATTATTAATGTTTTAATCAAAATCAAAACTCATGAATAGTTTCTGCGCTTCTGTTTATAATGGCTATAAATAACATACGTATAAGCAAATCACTGCATGACTCTGATTCTTATAACAAACTCGATTTCTTCCAATGTAATACTGATATAAATAAGTTTATATTAAGTTTATATTGAATTTAAAACATATCAAGATTATAAATGATGAATAATCAACAGTCTTTTCAGGCAAATAGAAATTCTCAATACATAATTTTCAGAAACGTTAATTAACAAAATACGTGTCTATATGTTGTCAAAAATTAAATGAAGAGTATACAATTTTGCAAAACTGTGACAATCCTAAACTCCAATACTATGAGGTACAATAGAGAAAATCATGGCATTCTTGTATTTGTTTTTATTTATTTATATAATAATTTATACACTTTGTACTATTTTGTATTTATATAATGTCTAATGTTTAATCTAATAAAACATAAATTTACAAATTGAAACATAATGAATATTCATTTTCTTACGCTTTAACCTGTTTGTTTTTCTCGAAAACTATTGTAATAAAAATGTTTATTGCAAATGAACTCCAAAACTGTAATCTTCTTAAAATTGAAAGAAAACAAAAACTGCGTTTTGAAAAGGATTGTAACAAAAAAAGACAATCGAAGCGCCAGCTACATTTGATCGAAAATTGACATCGAAAATAAACTTGAGACTTGAAATATAAACATTCTTATTTATATCAACGATATGATCGAAATTAGTTTAAATGGAATTCTGACATTATAAATACGTATCCATTGCTAACTTGATTAGATAAAACTTTACAATTCTTATCATTAAACAATTGTTACATTTTATTTTGGTTGACCGAAGAAAATTAGATATTTAATGAGTTGAATGAACTAAAATTACTAATTGCTAAACAGTATGTTATTTGTTTCATTTTTCCTCATATGTAACTCAACTTTTGCCACATATTTACAAAAAACGTCATCCCAAATCGATTACATAAAAGCTGCCAAAAGAAATATGCGAATAAAATTCGAAAATTGAATACTGGCATCGAAGCTATTGTCCCAATTGAATGTTACACTTTGAATGAATCTTCGAAATCCCCGACTTTCTACGAAGACAGATGCAGGAAGCACTTGTAAGGCTGGCCGTAGCGCGCTCACGTGCACGCACTTATTCAATCGACCAAAGCTCATTGCGTCCGAGAGAAACAAAACACGCGTTCGCACACGCGTGGCCGTCGTACACGCATTTATCGACTGCGCCATACGATCGAGGACCCAGCCTGGTATGCGTCCACTGCCGCGCTAAAGTACTTCCACGTATGTGTTCGCGAATGCATTGAGGCTAACGGAGTTAAGTGACTTCATCTGGCGATCGCGAAACATTGGCCAGCCCCTCCTCAGGGCAAAGCTAAACGCGCAACCATCGTCGATTTGACTCCCGTTAAAGGCCTCCTCGAATTCTTTTCAATTTCGTCGCGGAATCGATTAACTTTCCCGAGACGCCATTTTATATTTTTACTCTCATTCGCGACATCAAAAGCATCGCAAAAATGATCGACGCTTGAAAATAATTATCGATATATTTTTCACGAAACTAGATTATTAAGACGAGCTTATCGCAGTGATACGCGTAAAATTCAATTATCTTTCCATATTGTCCTTATAGGGGGTCTATTTTGTAGTTAGCACACTTGATTAGTGTGCCGAGTCATACTGTAGACAATTATTTGGCGATAAAGACACGCGCGATAATAACATTTATAAAGAATAACGCTTGTTAGTGATATAAGATTAGGAATGTATTGACTCAGCCCCAATACTAAGTTATTATTAAGGTGTTGTTAAAACACAATATCTATTATCGAATATTTAATATTTTTGTTAAACATATTTGTCAATTCGTATGATCAATTAATCGGTCAATTTTGACCCATTAAGTAACTAAATAAATAATTGCTAGTATTAGCAGTGGTTAAAATTCAGTTTCAAGTATACACATTTTAACAATTTTACTTTTTTAAAAAAAAATTTTTTAAATATTTTTTCGATCATTTCGATTCCACGTGACTAATAACAATAATAATAAAACTATTTTTTTATTCACAATGTACCTGTAAACATCTTGACGTTTCAACTTGTTTACATGTGTTCATTTCACATTTTTCTTAATAATAACTTATTTCTTAATATTTAAAAAACCAATATTATAATGATTTTTTTTTTTTTATTGAATTCATTTGTCTATAATCGTCAACTTAACAATCGCACTTTGTTTGTGATCGTCATTAAATCACCGCGATGCATTAATTGCGCGTTGATACAAAAGGACTTGGATTGGATTTAATCAGAATGAATTGTTGATTTAGCAGTGATTTTGCAAATTCACACATTTCGTACTTGAGATCGCGAACAATGTCTCGTCGATTGAGACATTGTCAAGAACTTTTTTTTTTTTCAGCGCTGTCGACTGTGAGAACAAAAATGTAAAAATTACCAGTACAATAATAATAGCGAAGGGTACCGAGGGGGAGGAGGTCGGGCGGACGTGGGAGGATGCAAATATGAAAAACCTTGAGTCTCGAGTAGGATACGCGCCGTTACTAACTCGCGCGTACCGAAGCACGTATGCACGGTAAACGCTTATGGAAATCGGAACCTGTATTATTCATTCAATCATTGGCGTTTGCGCTACCGCGTGCGACCGCTCGATTATTGCGCCAATACTAAGGCGCTCGCGGGTTTCTCGATAATGATTGCAAACCGGTAGAAGTGATAAGACGATTCCGCAAGAAGAAAAAAAAAGAAGAAAAAAAAGAAAAGGACAGATATAAACGATGAGCTACAATTAATCCGACGACAAAAAATATGTTTCTATTAATCTATTCCAACGAAGGTGTGCATTTGGAATTAAGTGAAACAATGCTTATCAAATTTTCGTAATCAATGCAATTCGGAATTTAAAGCGCGTTTGATCAAAGCCTATCGTAATTAATGAAACATTCTTTTTTCGACTCGTTTTCAAAGAAGAATTTTTAATTACTTTTTTTAATAGATTTAGATTATTTCGAGGCATTTTGGTTTTGCACAAATGTTTCATTTTGTTATTGCAGCGAATGAGACGTTGCGTGGATTATTTTTTTTTTATCGTCGAACCATCAGAATTGAAGAAATTAGAAGAGCCTTGAAGAATGCGCCGTTATCACTGTTTTGCTAAGCGTAAAAAACGTTATCTGGAGACCTCGAGCGCTTTCGCGAAATACTAAAAAATCACTGTCAATATCGACTGCATCTTGTTCTCTGGATACTTTTTTGCGGAAAGGCCAGTGAATACGTATCATTTTTTTGATCGATGCACTATTTCATATATGTCATTAAATTACTATAATATAGTAATTTTTGTATAGTTTTTGGTTACGTTTAATATATACAGTAAACATTGTAATATATTATCGACCAGTATAATATATAAAACTGTATTGAAAATAATGAAAATAAAAATGACTTGTAATTGTTAACATTGGACGAATAATATTAAATGTATTTTTGCTGGCAATGATAAAACGATATCGTTTGAAACTTAATTTTTCAACGTTGCGTTTGTAGCCTGTAATTTTGCATTTGAAAAGCATGAATGAAAAATGTTTTTTCATTGTGACGAAAGAATGAAAGAGAGCAAATGTAGCGAATAAGTAGTAGCAGCTGAACGTCTGACTGATACATGGCTGTATCTCCTTCGAGTACCTTGGCATTCGACCGGAATGAAAATTAACAAGTGTCAATTCCTCAAAGGTTTTAATGCCAACGTGTTAATCGTATAAATTATTATAATTTCCGTGATTGCCAAACATTTACTGGCACGAATGTAGGACAATTCTTGATTCTACGTTCTGTAATATTCCGTAATTTTTTACTTTTTTCTATCAGTTGAAGAAAAAGAAAAAAGAAAAAAAAACAGTATAAAATTACAGACAATATTTAAAGTACAATTTTTAATAGTTTTTTTTTTATTTTTCGTTTATTTGAGTGAGTAATGTCTTTT
>JABFOW010000780.1:0-10469 GCA_022817725.1 Archaeoteleia sp. ZL-2020
CAAACATTTCACAGCGATATCACATTGATAGAGGTTGTAAGTTAAATAGCCCCTCTAGCTCTAGATTAATAGGACGACTGCTCTAGCCAAGTGGTTAAGTGCACTGCTTCATAGTATGAAGCATGGTGATCGGTGATCGATTTTGTACTCACTGTACCGACAAGGATTTTTACGTTACCGACATTAACAAGAAAATAAGAGAAACCAGCGATGAAGAGGATTTCGTCAATATGAAAATGGTAAACCAATCGTAGTATTATCCACCTCAGTCCCCTATCTGACCTATCTCAATAGGATATACTACCAACTAATTTTTACACGTATGATAACATTACAACATTACCTCGTAATCTCCAGCATGCAACCGTAAGATACGGCATCTTACAACTTATTTTCCTGGATCAGTTACTTGGCTATACGAATACAGAGATAACGTCTAGGAATATCTTTTTAGGATAGATGAGATGATAAGAAAATTAGTTTTAAGGATAAGTTAATTAGGTATACATTTCTTCTTTTAACCTGCTTTGGAGTCATTGTGGTAGCCGCACTAAACTTTGGAGTGATAGTGGCAGCATTAAAAGTCACCTTAGTACAACTTTTTATTATTTTACAACAAATTAAAACTTCGTATTGGATATCAGACATTAATAATTGAAATAATAATTTAAAATACATATGAAAAACTTATCCACGTGTGTGTATCAGATATGTAGACATATCTGTATTTCAAAATAATAACAATTTACAATTTTAAAATAGTTAAATGCAAGATATATTATAGGAATTTGCATTGGGAGAAGGTCGGTATCCAACATCCTCTTTATGAGTACAATACTTGATCTCATAAATAACTACGTATTAAATAAATAAATGTATAAATAAATAATAAAATACATTAGTACGTATTTTAACTCTATAAAACGCTTTTTAAAATAAATATAATTTTGAATAAATTCTATATATGTGTAATTATTTGAATATTTGAGGTGGTTTTCAAAACAATGTATCCTTAAGCTAATTATAATTCGATGACAACGTAAATATCTTATATCCAGAACCTATACACAATTCAGCTTATATTGCGATGATCGACACGTAGGTAATCCCGGACTTCCGTCGGGGTATACCAGGGTATACCTAACACAGAGCAAGTTTCTAATTTGTTTCGAAACAAGAATTCACTCAACTTTTTTTACTAATCTATAGGCTTCGTAAAAGAAACAACGCCGAAGAATTTGCCGCGTCACGACGACGTGTTCAATGACGGTGGACCAAAGTTCAAAGACAGCCACAACACCGGTAGCGGCCATTGTGGTGCTCCTAGATACATCCAAGTATTACGTGACTCCACCACTGTTACTACATTATACTCAATATTTCATACTTTAATCGTCAACTTCCACGTTACATAAACGTTTTATACGAAAGAGTTATCTACCTTCCAGAAAAACGTCATTTTTCGTCAAAATAATGAGGGTCGTCGTAAAAGGAATAACAAATCTCCAGCCATTTGAGATGAAATATAATGATTGACTCATAAAACGTTTTGCAAATACGTAACTCGTGACAATAGTTACGCTAACCCTTTTGTTACAAAGCCCCAACTTTCCCGCCGAATACCCACCTAGTGCTTTAGGTAAGTGAACGTGTAACAGTGGGGGCTTGCTCCGGAGTGCCTTCCAGATTAATGGCTGGGCTGCAAATACCGAATAGCCATCGAGAAGGCAATTTTTGGAAGACAGAGCATGTCAGGGACAATGGATATTTCACGGGCTTTATCTATAAAATTGCCTGTAAATGTGATCGTAAACTTTTTGACCTTGGAAATTTTCAGTTCATTCGGCATAAGCGCGACACGCAACATATTTTACTCATCTATTCTTTCGCAATACCAAATATTCAATCTTACGGTTTCACGTCAACTTTTCGTAAACCAACAATTGACAGATGAATACGTTTTTATGAATAAGTTGGTCTCATTCGACACCAAGACTAAAGAACAAATGTCCTCCCGCTCGGAAAGAAAATATCAACTGTTGACTAAATTACATTTCGAAAAAACAAATTTATTATATTTATTACTTTAAGACAGTATGTTAAAGTAATTATTGAATTTATAATTAATAATTAAATAAATGTTAAATTTAATTTATCTTTAACTCGCGTGTCATTCGTGTGGATAGATGCGTTACAAGGATGTCGAGTCGAATAAAAACAATAATGCGTTTTCGTAATCTAAAAAAGAGTCCCTTGTAAATCAAAAATACGTAATGTGAAAAAAGTCCTTGCCGGTTTCGAGCCCTTCTACGGCCGACGAAAATCGACATGCAATCTCAAAGATTTCTTATGGTCGGACGACGGCCACACGCCGGCCACCATAAACTACTATAAACTCATCAGCTCGTAAAATTTTCCGTCCGCGTTCACGTAAACCATACTCTGTCGTAAATCATAGGACGGTTGGATTTCCTCAAAAGGTCGCAACCGCTCAAAAATGTCGAATGACCCCGAGAACGTCGTACGGATACTTCGGTGCTTCGGCGACGCATACTTCCTTGACAGTTACATTTTTTACGCTCTTTTCTTTCGTTGCGTGAAAGTCAAAGAAAAATTATTAGGTACCTCAACAGATAGTGCAGATTTTTTGAAAACCAGTATTCCAAAAATCAAAAAATTTATTGGTGATTTTTTATATGACCATTCAGTTTAATATTTTCCCGGCAAATGTTTATTTAAACAATTATACCATTGCACTAAGAAAAATTACCATATATATGGTAAAAATTGTGAGTAAATATGGTAAAAAGTATTCTTTTTTCCACCCATCCTACGATTACCATGAAAATGGTACGCTATATCGTAAACATTTTCTTAGTGTGTATTTTTAAAACTTTCTAGTAATTGATTAATATTTTTGAAAAACGTCTGATTGAGATTATTAGCTAATAGACTAAATGAGACTTTGTTTACTTATCGTTATAGTTTTATGATTTCTGTAACCCTTAGTATGGTTGTTGTAAATCAAAATTTGTAATAGTTATGATGACCATAAAATTGGGTTATGCCAACTGAACCATGTCTTCTCTGGTCTAAAAGTGACGCTTAATAATACAATGGACCTTAAGAATGATTCAATCAAGTGATATTTTTGGGGGTGAAAATGCAATGAACTGGTATTTGAACATAGGTCGTTTTAAATAAAGGTCCAATTTTTGCTTGACGAGAACTAATTAAGAGAAAAATAGCGATTTTACAAAAAGTAATTGCGGTTTATAAGTTGCAATCAACGGAAATACTGCACCACATAATATAATGCGATTTTTAAGATCTGGTAAATCATTAATGTTTTACAACTGTACGTTTAAAGTTTAGTGAATCTAAACAAAACTGCGTAGAAACAAGATGTTTTTGTCCAAAAAACTATTCTGTTAATTCCAACCACAATATATTGATTTAACAAAATATTATGTGAAATTTAAAAAATTGATCGAGTCAACAAATACTACTGTCAATTCTATTGTACAAAATATATTTATCAAGCCAACTAAATTTATGGATAACACGTGCTAAGACGTCTTATCTGAATTGAAGAAAATTAGGAAATGCAAAATATATATTACTAATAAAAATGTAAAGTATTTTCAATGTTTCACTAAACCCTTTAAATTACCATTTGTATCATTATATCCTCACGAATTTAATGGTAAAAACAAAATTGTCTCTTAGCAATTATTTAATTATATTTTAACACAATTTCTTTATTTTATTTTATTAAACTTATATATTTTTAATTTGATACAGTTGCTAAAAAAATCTATTTCCCATTGCTCAATAAATCTTCGAGTAATAATTTAATCAATCCTTTTGTTAACAGAAAAACATTTCATGAAAAACCTTATTTTTCAAAAAATGGTTTAAAGAAATATTTATAATTTACAATGAAATGTCTGTAAAAATGTGTACTTTATTAAAATAACAAACTTTTGTTGTCAAACATATTTTGGTTATGTCAAAGTCAATAAATAAATTTTGTTGATTTCATAAATTGAAAAGTAATTAGTTGAGTCAAACGAGCTAACTACTATATTAATATAAATTTCAATAATTCTTTAATGTTTTTGCTTTATTACAAAACTAATAATACTGATAACACATAATAAGTGGACCTATCAAAGTAATGGCAATTCTGTTTGATTTTAGGTTGTATAAATATTTTCTTCAACAATGATGATCCCGTGGTGTGGGCAGGACACAATAACTCATCGCCTGTGCCGGGCACTTTTTCCCTAAAATATGTACCATTGTATTCAGAAAAAAAATCACCGTTTTTGACATTTGTTTTATATTTCTACGCATATATTTAAAGCAGTCTCCTGCTGTAGGTGTTGAAATCTTGTTTACAGTTATACACAATATGAGTATCATAATTCAATATAATAACTTTTTATATAATATTACTTTTCTTGTTAACTTCCACAAATAAATCAAATAATGCCTCAAAATCTTCAATTATTTCATATCTTCGAACATTATTAACAAAATTCTAATCTCAACTTTCACTATTATTTTTACATACACGGACAAATTTGTTGTATGAATGCCATCTTTTTGAATTAACTCAACGTCCAAATTAAGTAGTCTTACTTTGCCCGTACTAATATTCAGTTTCAGATTATAGAGTACAATGAGAAACATTAATACTTATCATAAATCATAGGTTGCAGTTTTATAGTTACTCAACCGTGAAGTCTACCATATGTTATGTGGCAATTTACCGTTTCACAGACTGTCAGTGGCGTAGTGGCATAAGCGTGCATGGCACGGTGGTTGGCATGCGTAAGCCATCCGCATCCGCTTGGGTTCGACTCTCCGTGTTGACTAATATTTTTCGTCAATATATATCTCTGTTTTATTTTTTTTCCTTCTACATTTGATACATTTTATGTAACTATTAAAGTATTAAATAGATTACATTTCAATTAATATCAAATATTTTAAAAGGGTTAGAGTATTATATTTCCGACAATTTACATTATACAACAAATAATATAGGAAAAATGTCGAAGAATAAAACATCAAATAAATATACTTATCAAGAAAAATAATCAGTTGTTATTACAAAAAGGCTCATAATCTTTTTAAGAGGATATTAGATATGGACGAGGATTCCTATATTACCGACTGAATTTATCAATGAATATTATGTTATTTAAATGAATTAACAATGTAAATTAACATATTTTACAAAAATTTGACAATATTTAACGTTTTTAAATATTTTTTAGGAATTTAATTAAATTCATCTAACACTGCGAAAACCGTTATGGTCATTTAACAATATACTTTGTTGGCTCAACAAAATATTTATAAATTAAGAAAAGAAAACAAATAACACGAATGTAAACTGCATTGACTGGAGGCATCGAATAATTTTATATTAGACGTAAACCGTTCTCTTGTTTAGCTTTGGATATTTATCATTGGTCGCCCTTTCAGATCAGTCGTGTCATTTATGGTCTGTAAACCATAACATTAGTTTGATAAATTTAACATTTTTTAATTTTCAAAAAAATAAAGAGCAAGATCACAGAAAAGAAATTTCTAAACGAGGATACGCTTTTATGGGTTTTGCATATGTATTCATTTTCATTGTAACACTTGCATCTTTTATACTTAACACTAATTCTAAACTACATTCATTCGAAGCATTTCATTGAAAATATATGAAAAGTTATAGCACACAAATGAAATCTCTACACAAAAGTTTTAGTTCTGAGTATTTAGATTTTACAGTCTTATAGTGTGTGAATTCTTCGAATTACTATAATTTAACTTTAAACGTTTTTAATTAAACTTACATTGAACAAACATTCCTTAACTCTTAACTCAGTCTTTTTTTCTATTACTATTGTTCTTTGTAGACTTAAAATGAGATATCATGAGATACATTGCTATCCCATTTTAAATACAAATATACATTTTTATTTTTCTTCGAACAACAGCTTGTTTACAAAATTGAAATTTTAATAATTTAAATATAATTTAAACAATTACAGATATACTTGATGACAATACAATTTTTTTAGTCACGTACATAACTGAGAGAAAATTGTGTAAACCATTATTTCATCTGTGGTTACGTGAACTATAAAAAAATGTATGGTTACGTCAAGCCTATTTTCTTATATGAACCTTTGAATTGGTAAATATTAGTAACGATTTTGTTAATTTATACTCATAAAAAGATGTATCGATTAAACACAATGATTTAGTCAAATTTAAGCTGAATCAAGAAAATCGTTCTCTGAGTACGAATACATTTCTTTTCCCGATGTTTTGTACAAACGACAAGGAATCGATGACAATAAATAAATATAATATATGTAGAATGCAAATATATATGCAACAAAAATGTATACTCAAAAAAACAATTTGCTACAATAACAAAAATAGTTCTGTTGATTTAACCAACCATTTTGCAAATTTAACAAAATTAATTAGCTCAACAAAACATTTTGTTTACCATAAAATAACAAAAATGGTTTTTGAGTGAATATTAAGTGTATTTATAAATATATACTTACACATGTGGGTTTTTTACGAGATTCTTTAGAATATATTTATGAACGCTAGGAGTCAATTTTTACATTCAAAATAGCATTGTGATTTCAAACGCATGACATTTTTACAATCTATGATTGTAATATTGCGAACGCGAGCTTAAAATATATTTCACTGTTGTCTATTGGTTTCTTTCAATCAAGGTCAAAACCAAGTGATGGTCGTTATATGTTTTTTTTACATATTCTCCTTATCCCTCTTCCTCGTTTATTTATAATTTGCTATCTGTAAACAATTAATGAAACAAATACATATTGACAAGAGCACATGCATATTAATATATAATATACACATCCACACACTCTCATATACGAGGAACAACAGTTTTTCTTTGTTACATTATCGCCGCCTATATAAATAACGCATATATCAAAGTCATTACATATATACGAAGTTTAAACGTTCTTTATATACTGAGTGACATAATATTATACCATTTATTAGAAAAAAATGCTTGGCTTGTGAGGTGTTTGAAGTGAGTCGAAAATGACCACGAAATTGGAAATTAAACATGAAATGTTATATAAAATAATAGATATACGGTATTATTATAAAATATAACAAATAAATATAATGACTTATAAAAATTATTACACTTTTACACTTAAAAAGGAAAAATAGAAATTGTTGAATATATAGTTTTTATTTTAAAAGGAGAACAAAGGATAATGCGAATGTGTTTTTATATAATAGCCTTTGTAGGAGACTGTCGGTATGGCAGGAATTGACCGTTGGGTATACTAGACTACGAACGAGCTATTTAATTCGTAACGAGTTGATAGTTCAGATGGCGCATCCAACAATTTCAATAATTTCTCACATTTATGCGACCAATCAAAAGAAAGACTTTAAAAATCGCAATCATAGATTGTAAAATGCCATTCCTTTTTAATGCAAAATCTATTCTATGTGAACATTTATAGGATCTCAGCCAGTAATATTTATTCTTATAATATTATATTTTAGTAAACCATTCTATTATAATTTATTAAACTTGTACAGTCATAGAAATGTTTAGGTTGTTTTAACAAAACGGTTCTTATCAACCAGATTTTGTAAATTCTACTTTTCTATTTGGTTGACTTATTATACTATTTTATAAATTTGATTTAACAAAAAGATTTTGCTATCTTAGTTTTGTCAAATAAACTAAATGTTTTGTTGAAATATTGAAATTACATTGTAAAATCAACAATACGATTTTGTGAGAACAATTTTGTTAAATCAACAAAAATATTTTGTTCAAGAGTAGGCTAAGATAAAGTACTGGATCTTAGTTGATGAGATCTATGAGATTTTGTATCAATAACTAGCTGCTGAAGGCAGTCGACATTGGAGATTACTCAAAGATAATTAAATTGCATTATACATTTTAGAACCTTCTTCCTTACGTATTATTACTTACGTAGCATTTTACCGAAATGGAATCTTTTTGTTTAGCAGGACTACAAATATAGATTCTTTCGATAATAATGTATTATTTTTTGCTATACAGAAAAGGAAGCAGCAAAAAATTCTGTTCTAAAAATTCGTATAACTTTGGAGAACCGAAGCAATACTTGTTGAGAAAAAAATGCTACCGGTTAGACAAAGTTCTTTACAGCAGTAAGGAAAGGCTTGACCATTTGAACCTATTGTACCTCCGACTCTTAAATTTTTGACTGGACCATAAAACCATAGCTATGTTTTTTACATATAATATTTATAAAGTTCTTCCGGTCATATTTAGTGTAGTGAATAAATCACAGTCAATAGTGATTGTGAAATATTTCACTCAGAATGGCTTTATTTCAGTAGCTCCAACTAATATTCTTGAAAACTTTTGTATTTTTTAAGTATATATTACGTTATAGAAAGAAGTTAATGTAACATTTTTACGTACCATCGACAATACACTTTCAAATTTTTTGCGATTAAAGTATTTGAAAAATGAGGAAAACACTTTTATCGAGAAATATTCAAGTAAATTTAAAAAATGTTGATTGAATTGGTAAGATTTGTTAATATTAAGTGTTAAGTATTAAGTTTATTTAGCGTTTATAAATAATAATAGTAATCAGTATTTTATAAACAAAATAGACATTTTCTTGTGGATTATAATCATCCCATAAAGTGAACCAAGGTACAAATCTAAGAGTTCATTGGCTCGTATCATTTTTTGTTCAACTTTATGATTTAAACGTTGATTTTGATACATTAAAAATTATTATATAGAATATTTCAGTGAAGTCTCCGAACTGAATCTGAAAGAAAAAGTTGGTATACGTAAGACGTAAAAAATTATACAAAATCCAAACTTTTCTCTTGAACAAAAAAGGGGTGCACTTTTTCTTGTATTTTCTTTACGTCTAATTTTTTAGCCTTTGTCACGTTTGTTCTAAGTTTTATAGACTCGTTGCATTTTTTATTATCATGACCAATAAATCTTGTTTCTATATTGGCATGTATTTTATTATGCCGAGAAATATATAATATATTGTCAACTATAAACATAAGATTTACATTTAAATGTAAATAGGAATTTAATTTCGACCAATATCAAGAACTGATGCCTAATAAGTTGTATAACTTTTTTGTTAATATTTCTTTTTAATTTCATGTTTCAAACTTATTTAAAAAAATTTAGTATCGACTGTTCCTGATATTTGCTACAATTAAATTCTATATATTATATTTAAATGTAAATTAAAATTACAGAAACTTCTAAATCATTTAAAAAATATTATATATATATATATAATATAATTGAAAATAATTCATATAATTCAAAATATCACCCTGTAAAATACGAAGTAGCACACTCAAATTGTTACTAGGAGTAATACTTAAACTGTTCGTATCAGCAGAACAAAAGTTGATGTTGTGATAGTTTTGTTTTGAAGCATATTTGATTTAATGATTTGATAAATGTGCCATTTAAGACTTATTATTTTACGGAGCGCGCGACGCACGGAAAATCTTCGGATTTACGACTTTACGTGGTTATGTGCCGTTGCCGGCGGCGCCTTTCAAAATACACTCGTATGACTTTGATGCCCATCTCGCGGTTGACTTGCTTATTATGCGACAAAGGCAATTAACTGCTAGCCGTCATACTTTTTGAACATAACCCTTTGAGACGATATTGAGCAAAAATTGCAAATATAAAAAATATTACCATAAGCTTAAATTCTTTGATAAATATTATAAGCTCGATACTTTACCAAAACGATTGTTAAATGAAATACCTAAATCGAGAAAGTCAAATGTTATAATGAAATGTGTGAAGGTGTCAGCGTAGAGATGAAAATAAATGTTAACCGATTAAGAAGGAATAAGAGAATAATATTTAATAAGTGTTTCTGATAGGCTTATTGTGAGAAACTTTTGAAACATTGTCCCAAGTTCCCACGTTGGTTGAGTAGTTTATCACAACAGAAAATATTAGTTACTGACTCGAGGGTCGTTTTGGAGAAACTTTCTAAAATATTTGTACCTGATTTTGTTTTTCATTAATTTGACAACGTTTTACATTGATATGCAAATTGTTTTTACCAAACATAAAATATATTATTTCAAGAATATAAAACAGTATCCCAGACATGTGTAGTTATATGTATGTTTTATTGTGTTAATTATGAACAACTACATTCTTAATAGTGCTACGTATTTTATTAATCTCCTCCGTTTATCAGTCAAATTTCGCAAATTGTTCCAACAAAATACTTTTTAGATTACTTTTTACAAAGACAAAATATTGAACCATTTCTCAATCTTTCAAAAAGCATTATAATTATTAAATGATGAAATCAAGTGTCTCCAAAATAATTCCTGATTCAGTAACCACACTTTTCTGCCCTAGTAAT
>JABFOW010000781.1:0-10465 GCA_022817725.1 Archaeoteleia sp. ZL-2020
AATGGGTAATCTGAGTTACGTTGTGCAAACGAACAATTAAACCTACAGAGATCAATGTAAAATAATCTAGGTTATTGACACTATACAAAATGTAATTCTACTTATACAATAAAATTCACACTGTACAATATTATAACATTGCACTACAATATACTTTTTTAATATCCAAAATGCGATTAATCATACGCCACTCTCGGGTAGCAATGTGTATAGCTATACATTTTTTCCTGATTTAAGTTAAATCAATTAATAGGTTACACCACCATTTTTCAATAAATTGACAAATTTGTTTGGCTACATTTAAAGATAATATTCTTACGAATAATATTTAATTGGTTTGAACTGAAAATTCTTAAAATTGTTTGAAAACACATATGAAATCGACAACAAAAATACTAGGTTTCAAATTGTTGAATTGCCAAATGAACATATATATTCATACATATATCATACATATATTTCATACATATATATGTTCAGTTCTTTTACGTTCTTACTGGGAACATGTGTATATTTGACAAGATGTCATCTGATTCAGACTTCACTCGATTATTAATTGTTAATCTTTAGGACATCCAATGGAATCATTTTTTATGCTATCAAAATGACAAATTGTTAAAATGACGAATATTTAAAATGACAAATTGTTAAAATGACGAATATTTAAAATGACAAATTTTTAAAATGACGCATATTTAACTTGACGAATAGTTAAAATGCTGAATGATTAAAATGCCAAATTCTTAAAATGACGAATGGTCAAAATGACGAATTTTTTAAATTATAATCTATAAATAACAATTGATTTTTGAATTTGACATTCGAAAAATTCGGCATAGTGAGCATTCGTCATTTTACGTATTTGGCATTTTAATCATTCAGCATTTTAACCATTCGTCAATATAAATATTCTGCATTTTAAAAATACGTCATTTTGATAGGTTCGGCATTTTGAAATTCGACATTTTGAGCATTTGACATTTTGAAGATTCAGCATCTTAGAAGCTCCCCAAATACATTTTAATTAAAAAACGTAAAAATTAACAAAATGATTATAAACAGTATAATGAAAATAAGTATACTGATGAGTTATTTACAGATATTATGTTACATTCTAAATAGCAGAATTTTTGCACAAATTTATTTGCAAATTTTATTCGTAATAATACTTACACATATACTTTTATTACTTACAAAACATATTAATAGAATTATTTAAACTGTTTGTAAATATTTGTTTCAATTTTCGAAAATAGAATTTATATTTTAGCTTGCTAATGTTTGTCTTAGGTTTCAGATTTGTATGTTTTTACAGTTTTCGTTTTAATTTCGCATTTCCACCTTCCGTAGCATATTTCTGCTTTGATATTTAATTATCTGTTACTAATTGTATTTGTTAGTCACTTTCTACATATGCGTAAAAATGGACGCAAATAAGTCGTCTGCGACGAAAAATAAAATTTTAAAAAAACGCTTCAAACGCATTGGTTTGAAAGCAATTCCGCTTGGAAAATTTGGGTTCGGCGTGTTGCTTCTGACGATACGAAATTTTTCTGCATTACATGCAATGCTATTTTCGAATGTGGAATTTCTGACGTTAGAAAACATTCTGTTAGACAGAATCATCTCAGCAATATGAAGTTGATTTGATGATAAATAGCATGGCAGAACAAGATTCGAACAATGGTTCTTCCGAATTTTTTCTATACCTTCGATCAAATATCGATGAATCAAGGTCAGATTTGTCGTCTACAACTTGTTCATCAAAACGGTTCCAAATAAGTTGGTTTGATAGCAATCCTACATGGAAAATGTGGGTTCGACCTATTTCTTCTGATGATTCAAAATTTTTTTGTGTCGCATCCAATGATACTTTTGAATGTGGTATGTCACAAATTACCAATCATTCCGCAAGGTAGAATCATCTGAATAATATGGAAAATATTGATTCGGGGATTTACAGCATGATACCAAAAGACTCGAACATTGATTGAAAAAATTGAAACAAATAAAATTAGATCAGCGGCTTTTTTGCCGAAAAAAACATCCCTTTTACCATTGCTTCAGAATTGCTCGAGTTATTAAAAGTTATAGGTAAGGATTCGGATGTTCTTCAAGCTATGACATTAGGTCGTACAAATTTGCACCATCACAAACATTTTAAGAATTATACGAAATGTTATGAGCATTTTCAGAAAAAAACGTGTAAATCTGCTAATTATTGTTTATAATATTTAATAGTGATAATATCTTTTTACATTTTTAAATTCTATATTATATATTAACGTGTCTTATAGTTAACCCATATTTCCTGCTGTCTCATTTTTACCCACCTTTACCCTACGTGAAAAAGTGAAATCTCAGTAACAAGTATCCACGACCAGACTGTACCTCAGCCGAATGGGCATGCGCTATGTTAGTAATATTATTCAACTTCATTTTTAACATGCACATACACATTACACATCTTTTATCATTTTTTAAAATCATTTCACTCATAGATAACACAACCTGTAATTTCTTAAATTCAAATTAGAGGTAGCTACCATACGCTACGCTGCTGCTTCGCAAAGGGCATTGTACTTTCTTGCATATAAATTCATTTCTCGATATTACATGACTTCGCGGATCATATTAATGTAGTCTTGAAAGTATAGTTCACACTTTTTATGAGTTATATGGTTTATGAAGATATATTTTTTCTCAAAATATTCGCAAGATTGTATCAAGAAACGTTTAGCCTCCACAGGACTACATGTTAAATTTCGTCAATTTCAAATTAGAATATATCGTAATCTAGAAGTTTTAGTGTCATAAAATAAAAATTTAACTTTTTCATTTTTTCAATAAACCTAGCATACGCTCTCAAACCTATTTACCTAACGAACCTATTTACGTATGAGCACTATTTTTATAAAATAGTTCGTCATGTATAACAATTTACATTTATTAGCTACAAACATTTTCAAACTTTCATCGGGAAAGAATAACCTTGAAAAAAGGAGAAACTGAGAGGAATTCAACTGCAATTTTGAATTCATAAATCGAAGAGAAGGAATTGAAACAAATAAAAAATTACAAACTTCTACTTCTTTTTATACCTTTTCTTCGATATCGGGATTGATAACTAAAATTGAATTTTTCTCAATTCATCCTACTTTACGGAGAAATAAATTAATAAATAGACTGAAAGGTAAGTAATTGCATTAAATTTCCATTCCAAATACGAATGATTTTTTGATAATCACTTGACAGTCCATCGGTTATGTCATGATGAATTTCTTTAAACTTTCTTTCGTATGTCGCTCTTTTCTTGTAAGAAAGATTACGCAGATTATCTTCTGCTCGACTTCGCTCGCGCAATTATCTTCCTACATGTACAATTGACATTTTTCACATTTCTTTATCACATTTTTTTATCGAAAATACACTTCAAGTGTGCCAACGTCTGAATCGCTTTTTCGACGCTTAAATGCTCGGCTATCTGAGGACACTTTAGTTCAACCAGACCGTCATCGTCAATTATGCCATCGGGTGAAGCGCCCAAAAAGGGATTATCTTGATCAATGAATAACCCGCAAGTTCGAATTTCTTTCTTAATTCGTCCTGCCAACTGCCTTCTCGCAGTAGCCTCATTTTCACTCCCATATTTCATTGCTGCTGTTTGAATGGGTGTAGGATAGAGAATGCTTTTGACAATCGCAGCGCACGACGTGGTAGGTCTCATACGACATACCGTTCCAAAATATGATGCTGTCAGCATGTCTTGCCTTAATGATATCCACAACTCGGAATCGCATTGATCTCTGGTGTTGCGCTCGGTTTGTTCCCAAACTTCGGCGTACCCGAGCAACCGCTGCGTATGATGTTGCCGCAGTTGCTCGACAACCTCGGGAGCCAAATCTGGTTTTTGAGATTGTGGTCCGTAATAGAGATCAGTATGTGTTTGCTGTTTATGCTTACTTTGTCTGCCATTTAAAGCACGATAACATTTAGTTCGCGAAACGGCATCCTGTCGTCGCTTTTCCAGTCTTTCAACGATAGGTGGAACTGTTTTGTCCATGCTTTTATGCAGTTCAGTCAACACTTGTTTCGTATTGTACTGCAAAACTGCCCCAGCAACTCTGGCATCATATGACCCTCTTGCACCGAAATTGATTCTCTTTCCACCAATTTCTTTGCAAAGTACAGAATTGAATAATTCTGCAGGGTTATTAGTCAAGTTCAACAACAGACTCTCCGCATGACAACTGAGATTCTGCATTACTTTTTCTACTTCTTGGTACAAACTATGATTAATAAGCGATTGAACATGGTTTGTTTCAGTAATTACGGACATTTCGGAACACTTTAATCCGCGAGAATGGCATTGCTTGTGTTCGCCGAATACATGACTAGGTATATTTAGTATGTCTTTTTGCAATTCCGTGACTTTTTGCGCCTGTGGTTCATCACCGGAATTTCTAGAAGCAGCTGCTTCCACGACTTGTTCCCTTATTTTCAAAACATTTTTTTTTACAATGTTGCGGGATTCTACGAATATAGGCATTCTCTGGCCTTTTTGTTCTTTTTGTTCTGACCTTTTGAGTTCTTTCTGCTACCGCTGTCAATTTCTTGCACATATTACGGTACATTCGACTTTATTTACAATGACTTTTTGATCACGGTATGGTCGATTATCAACAACCGCTTTATAAACATTGCTGTCGTTGTCTGCAACGAGTGTCTTGTATATTAAGCCATGCATTTCGATGCTGCATTTGAAGCCTTCGGCAATAGCATTACTCTCCATACTTGTCGAGCTTGCATTGCGATCGAAATTCTTATAGCATATCTGAGACCTGCACTCTACATTTTTGCGTTCGTAAAAGTCGCAAAAAGCACAATACTTGTTGCGGACGCCAACAAAAAGAACTTTTCCGGTTCTTAGCCCTAGAATAGCACCTATGCCAGAAAGCGCATCGTAGCTATGTCCGTATGATCTCTTGTGAATGGTCTTCGACCATTCACCATCAGCTACGACAGTTACATACGGAATACCATCGATGACTTCGTTTCTTTCTATAGCCAATTTCTTTTCAGCAGCAGCTGCTAATGTCATATTATCGGCAGACGCCACCAAAAAATCATTGATCGCGACCTGCTGGTACTTTCGATATTTACCCGCGGCCATTCAAGGAACATTCATTGAAGCAAATAATTCCTGTAATTACGAATGACCAATACCAACTGTGATGGTACCGGCTACTGCGGCTTTATTTATATCCATCACATCGGTATTTTTGGATTCTGACCAAATATTGGTTTCGTAATGACACATCTGGCATTTAAAAAACAATTGCGTCATTAACCCACGACTATATGCTTTAATAAGCTTCCAGTCCTTAAGCTGACGCTGTATACCCTTCGAGTGATTGTCGAACGTTCTGTGCATTTCTGCAATAACAAAACCTATGTCGACGATACAACGACCTCGAGGAATATTTTCCTTTGCAACAGTGGTACTAAACGTCCCGTTATTGTCAATTAGGAGGTCGTCAAAATCATCACTTAGGGTTACACATGTGTCAGACGTATTTTCTACGTTTTTACTTATGCTACAATCATTTACGGCAGTAGCTCGTACACGCTTGGAGATATCATCAAGCGACGTTTCAACCTCCTTCCGCATGTACTGCTGAAACTCGATATTTGGCGAATCCAAATAATCGAGCTCGGTAACCTCGCATTCGTCGTGACAACCCTTGGAAATTATTTCCTCTGTACTACCAGTATCAAAAACACTAGTGGTACTTTCTACAAGGTCGTCATAGCTACCATTGCGAGGAATAAAATGATCGTACATACCATCTACGATTTCGTTCGACCCACATCTGTCTTCGAGACCAAGCTCTTCGCTTTGAGGAGTTACGTTCGTATGTCCTTCCTCCGAAAGATTGGAAACCTCAAGAACTACCACGTTGGTCTCGGATTCTTTCGATGCGGGCTCGACTTCTGTTTGGTGCTCTTTTGTCGTTCGGCGGCGCCTATTTCATAACAATAACAGAAAGGCATTAGCATTTTGTATTCGTTGTATACACTTATTTTTTGAAGACGATTACATAATCGGGGATTGACATTTATTTAACTTATAATGGAACCGTCCGATCTCTATAAAGTTTTATTAAGGTTGGTAACACTTGTTCAGATTGAATTACGTTCCACCCGGCATATTGGAAAATTGTATGTTGACAAAAAATTTAACTTACGGATATATGTTTAAATATTAATTATGGTTCCAAGTATAAAATGTAACTACTTTTTTGGTAAATAATTAGTGTCAGAGAATGAAGCTATAAATGAACAAAAAACACATATAAATATATAATTATAAGTTTAGTGTTCGTATAATACTGTTTTAAATTTCCGTAACAATACTTAAATTGCGTTCAATAATAAGGTAATTAAATGCACACAGTTCAGAAGAATCAGGTATTATTTCAGAAGAAAAAATTATTTTATAATTACATATGAAAATGGATAACGAACCGAAGTGGGCGAATAATAAAGAAGAGTATGTTGGTGCAATTGAAGTGAATCTCGCCACATAAGAAACGTTAATTTGTAAATTGTAACGAGTACAACTCCTCGGGACAAAAAATTATTTGCAAAATGTGCGCGTGTGGGATTATAAACTTTTTCCACAGTTTTTCAACAATTTGCAATAGGTTTGTAACATTGTAAAAAGGTTTTCCAAAATGTACAAAGCTTTGCAAATTAATATATACACATATTTGCTAAATTGTAAAAAATGCAGCAATATCATACTAGTTTTACAAACTCGTGCAAACATTTGCATGGTGATAACTCATGCGGTGAAAAACTATGCAAATTTCTACAAATTGTTTCAAATACATGAATATAAAGTATTTTCAAACAATTAAATGACGACTAAGGAACAAATCAATATACATATAACATAAATTCGTTTCACTTATCGCCAGGAATAAACCACATTAACCACATGAATCACATGTAGCTGCGATTTGAAAATTAACATTTAAATCTTCAAATAAATTTTCATGAAATTAATGTCATTATGTCGTGACCAGGGGATGCAACCGGTAGTATACCCGACGTTTTATCGGACGGCTCTGGGTTCAAACCCTGGTCGTGACATAGTGATTATATTTTCCAAATGTATAGTCAAGAATACTTATTTTTAGATTTGAATGCTAATTTTCAAATCGTAGCTACATGTGATTCATGTGCATAATTTGGTTTGTTCCTGGCGATAAGTGAAAGGAATTTATCTTATATGTACATTAATTTGTTCCTTAGTTGTCAGTAAGTCTTTGAAAAATAATTTATATGCATGTATTTGCAACAATTTGTAGAAATTTGCAGTTTTTCACAGCATGAGTTTTGATCATGCAGATGTTTGCACGAGTTTGTAAAATTAGCATACTGTTGCTGTGTTTTGTAAAATTTTTCAAATACGTATAAGCCTTTGCAAATTTTGGAAAACTTAGTGCAATGTTACAAACTTATTGCAAATTATCTAACATTAGGACGATTGTATACAAATTCATGTAAAGCTTTGCGAAACGTTGGAAACTATAAAATGTTAGAAATTTTTATAAAACCACACGTGTATATTTTCTAAATTTCCAGAAGTCCAGAAGTTTTATTCGTTACCATTTACAAATTAACGTTTCCCATGTGGCGAGATTCACTTTAATTACACATACGTACTCTTCTTCATTATTCGTCCACTTCGGTTCGTTATCCATATCCATTTGTAATTATAAAATAATTTGTTCGTGACCCGGTGATTATTTTTCCCAAATATATAGTCAGGAATACTTATTTGGATGTTAATTTTATAATCTTAGCAACATGCGATTCCCTAATAGAACATAAACGTAAAATTAACGATAATTTAACTATAAAAATTTTATAATATTAACGCGAAAATAACGTTAATTAACGTTAAGGTAACGGTAATGAACGTTATTTCGGTTATTTTTACGTTATTTTTAGGTCCGCACTTTTACACTGTTAAAAATTCTGCGGAGTAAATAGTGTGGTGTGAGGAGTGAAGTACTTCGGTGTTGAAAATACCTCTTTTTCAGAAACAAAAGTACACCGAGCAACGAGTTATGTATCAGTTTGGTGTTACTAGTATTTTTTTACACCGAGCCGAGTAATTTATAGATTTATACACCGTCAAGAGTTCTGCAGAGCATATTTCACACCGATATGTATTATACGTTAAGGATTTAACTACGCGAAATATTTAAAAAGCATGATGCTGATGTAAAGTATCACGCGCATGCGCGAAGACAAGCGCACTAGTAGGTTCGATTTTGTTATTTTTTTTTGTTTTTTTAAAATACTAGTAACACCAAACTGATACATAACTCGTTGCTCGGTGTACTTTTGTTTCTGAAAAAGAGGTATTTTCAACACCGAAATCCTTCACTCCTCACATCACAATTTAAATTCGCCATTTTTAAATTCGGCATTTTGAGCAATTGGCATTTTGAAGTTTCGGCATTTTAGAAGCTCCCCAAGGAGATAACAATTACAACTCGAGAGTCAGCTGTTAGGGTACAAAAGCAATGTACCATAACCCTAATAGTTTGTTTTCGTTTTTTTGTAATATTAGTCAGTAATATAAAATATTAGTAATATAACAACGCATATGCAGCAAATGTTTCGTATCCGTTAAAATTGCGTATAAACGTGGCACACAGTAAGGAGACGTGTCTACAAGATCGCGTATAGTTTCGTTAAACTCAATGCCTCTGACACGAAGTCAGAGGCATTTAGTTTGACATTGCCAAAATGAACGTACCTTTCCAAAATATATTTTGCTCGAGAACGATTTTTCCGGCAGAGCATTCTCTGCCCAGTTTGCACTCGGTGTCCCATCTTACACTTGGTCACTTTTCACTTCACTTTTCACTTTTCGAGTCGCAACTATTAGTATAATAAACAACTGACCGAAAAGCTTTCGTTCGTGCGACCGGTGCTTAATTGAGCCTTCGGATACAATAAGACGATATGCGTTCCGAGCAAGTGGGCTACAAAATATAAGCTTCCGTTTCATTGGCTGATTTTTTAGTATACAAAAAACTGAAAAATAAAAATGTAGTCTAATATAAAATTGTATGGCGAATATTTTTCTCTTAATAAATTTTATCGTATGTTTTGTAAATTCATAGATAAAAATTGAAAACTATATTTTTCTGTATACTAAAGATCAATTTGTAATAAAACATAAAATTGCTATTACTCGGTGAAAACATCGATGAATTAAAGTGACATTTTTAGGAGATATTCTTCAAACATTTCTTAAGCCTTGAGATCATTTAAACGTATAAAAATCATTAATTCGTTTACTTAATAAATCAACAATTAATACGTGTCGCTAATACCGCCAGATAACGTTTGACGAAAAGAAGTATAGAGGGAAATTAAAGATTTGAAAAACTTCGAGCAAGAAAATAGTTCATTGAGGTTTGAAGAAAATTTTAGAAAAGTTTCAAATAAAAACAATGCAAATTGTAAAAGTTATAAACAATGTTCCATTAACACGCAACGACGCGGTCCTCGGCAGCGCTTGAGGTTTCGAGTAATGACACGTATAACAAGAAAAAACAAGACAAACTTTTGCCTATACAGTAAAAACAGTAAAAACATTTTCATACAATTTTCATACTTGAACATATTTTTGTTTAATTTGTTATTGGAGTTCTGGCCGTAGTATTTTTTAGTTTTTATTATTATTATTATTATTATTATTATTATTATTATTATTATTATTATTATTATTTAAATGCACCAATAGAAAAAATGTATACAAGCCAAAAAATTATACAGATTGAAAAAATTATAAAAATTGTTATCTGCATTAATCGTGGTTCTTAAAATGTAATTACAGATTTAAACACATATTTATTAGCGGCACTGTCTATACGTAGAAAAATATTAGAAATGTATATGTTTTGCCAAATATAAAAAAAAATTACGCAGCTTGGACTTGAGCCCGCAACCTACAGGACACTAGACCCGGTTTCTTCCCCTGAGCTACACCTGCTCTTGCGATTATTCAGCAAATTACTGTTACATATGAAATTGCTCTTCCGTGTCGAAAAAATGTATTTTCAACATTTAACAAAATGTCGTTTATGTCAACATATGCCAACATATGGACCATACATTTCTTATATGCACCATATAAGAACATATACACCATATAGTCGACCATATAGTATGCAATATATTCACCATGTAGTCGATGAAACGGCTTTTTTCTCACTGATGAAACGAAATAGTTTTGCTATTTCAGCAAAAATGTTTGCATCTGTAGCGAAAAAATGTAGCTATCCCTATTTCAACTAAACTTTTTTCCGTGTACTAATATTGTCTACGGCTTGCCTTCGTTTATTTTAACTACTACAAAAAACTTAATTATAAA
>JABFOW010000782.1:0-10462 GCA_022817725.1 Archaeoteleia sp. ZL-2020
TTACCAAGCGCGTTACCAAGGTGCGACGGCAGCGAAACTTGGTACAACAGCCGTCCAAAAGTGAGAGAGCAACTGCCCCAAAATTTAGTTGCGCAACACACCTACAGTTTAGTACAGCAACAGTGCCCCTTGGAGCAGCAGTTGCCCCAAAATTTTTTCCGTGTAGAAGTATTGAAGTTTTAAAGAAGTTGTTTTGAAGAGGTTGATTTTGAAGAACTGATTAAAATTGAATTAAATATAATTGATTAAAATTGAAGTTGAATTGAAGTAGTAAGTGAATAGATTTGATATCAAAGAGATTTGAATCATTAAGAGATTAATGATTATTGAAGAGATTCTGTTTTAAGTCATTAGATAATTTTTATCATTGAAAGAAATTTGAAGTACATCGAGTTTTTGGAATTGTTGTCAGAAGTAGACATTTTTTTGGGTATGTTTCAAAGATACATTTATTAAAATACGTACTGGTTTCTCAGAATAGATATCTAGGTTGTTTAGGCATGATCTTTTTAGAAACACGTAATTGACATTATTAAGTTAACTCCCATATTTGATATTATTATATAGTTGCGTTGTCTCCGTTTAGATCTGTATGTTATGTGGCATTATAGTATCCCGTTGTGTGTTGTATGTTTCACTTCCGAATGTTTTTGAATCAACTTTGTGTTTGTACACTTAATACGTTTCTGTTTGTTTAAAATCTTATATTCTTTACAAATATATATATATATATATTTGTAAAGAATATAAGATTTTAAACAAACAGAAACGTGAATTGGAGCTCTCAAACAACAAGGGTTTTTGATGAAACAGAATTTACTGTTTCATCATTGGTCCTTTACTACATGTTGCGTTTTAATTTTCTAAGACGTAACAAAATAATACTTCATTATTTCAATATCCTGCATAACGTATCACGACGTCTGGAGACATGTCAATTGTTATAATATTTGCAAACTTTTTTGTATGTTTCTTTACCAAATTCGGTCTGTTGATTCACTTGCATGTGTACTTTTTCTGTATTAATTTTTGTGTCATTCTGTGCAGTCAAAAACGTGTATCACTTGACCGCGTTTTCCAACTGATTACGGTGTCTGTCTAATCACCTTAAGATGTTATAAATGTATTTAAAAAAAATGTATGGCACTTTATAAACATTTTTTACAATTTTAAATTCAAATTACTTTTTTTACACGACTTTGTTATTTGTCATACAATATAAAATTAAAGAAATTATTAAAATTGTATTTTTGAGTACCAAATATATAACTAACCAAATCTTAACTTTCTTCGGAGGAAGATGTGATTGTGGCTCTTCTTTGCCTAGGGTTAAAAGGTTAGGTTAGAAGAGTAAAATGTAAAAAATGTTATACTACATAATATCTTACAACAAAATACCCTGACCTCATAATATTCTAGAACGAAATATATTTTAAGAAAATTTTACATTTATATTTTATTTTCTGTTTGCAAATAACTATGCTGCATATTAACGGAAAAATATTGCTATTTGCAGAAATATTTGTAGAAATGTTCCAAACGTGAATTATTATACCATTGGGAAGTGGTCATTTATAGTAATTGCAATTCCAAATTTTAAGGTGATTGAATAATATTTTAATTATTACAATAAAAGGAGACATTGTACATGATATAAAACTTTATTAAATGCTTCTTGGTTTCAATCACATCAGCTGAATAAATATTCCCGGTCTTACATAACATCTGTAGTTGTATAAAAGTATACATTAAACATGAGCTAGTGCAAAATAATTAACATAAATACAATCTCTTACTCCTCTTGATCAAAACAAATTGCAATTTTATATATATATCGACATTTCCAATCATAGCATGACTTTTCAATTTTCATTTAGTTTCCTATAATTGATTTAAAGTTTGGCAGATTTCGAAAAATATTAAAGCGAGAGAGTTTGGATTTTTAAAATATACTTTTCGAAATATACTTTTATCTTTTTGCAATTTTCTACGAAAGTTATCAAAACTAGTACTATTTAGTTTTTCGGATGTTTTCTCTGAAAAATCTTTCTTGAAAGTAGAACTCTGTCAAAACAAATTGTCTCTATAAAATTTGTGAAAGTTTACTCAAACTTTTTGAAAAATTCTGAACACATTTCTTTCACATTTTCAACCACAGAATATTTATTTTCTAATTCTACAAAATTTCTGAAAATTGGTTTTAATTTTTACTGATATTTTGTTGTTTTTATATAAAATCTCTTCAAAATGTGTATATTTATATTAATTTTTTATTTGCAGACATTCATACAAAAACTATATCAGTAAAAATTTTGTCACAAACTTATAAACATTTTCAGAAATTTTCTCAAAATTCTGGTACTATAAAAATATGATAATTTCAAAACAATAAAGATTGTTCACAATTTTTCAAAGATTATCGACAAATTTTTAGATATATGTGGAATTAATTCTTTGCTCAGGGTATTATAGTTATTTTGATATATTCAAAGATTTTGCAGAGAAAGTTTTCACTGATACAATTAACGGAAACGCGATATAATGTAAAAAAAATATTAAATTTTAATGAAAATATGAGCGTATCAATAAATAATAGACTATTTATTAAAATTATCATAAAAAATGACATGTCATTTCATTGCGCAGAGCATTCTTGCGTATGTCCAACAGTGATATGATGGATTTGATACAAGCGTTACAAGGACCTGCCATTTTTAGTATACTTGTTATATTTTTTTCGACAATGATTATAAACAATGTAAAATTAATTATTTTTTACAATTTTCAAATACGAAACGTTTTATTTAATAAATTAAAAGATATATATAATTGCAAACTCGTATAAAAATTAATCAACGCTTGTTACAAATCAAACTTAAATATAAAATATGAACGCTAATAGAAATGTTAATAGTTTAAATTACTTAATAACGTTTACTTTAACTTTCATATAAATAACGAATATTATTCAAACCACACTTCATAATAATCACAGCTTTTGGTATAGCCGAAGTCAACTATTATATACATATTTAATCATGGTTATAAGTGCACGACCTTAATTGGAAGTGTCGATATTGCAAAGCCCATTCATCACTTACAACTAATTAAACGTACATTCAAAGCTGTGAAATGTACATTGAAAATGTACTGAAATCGATTAACTTGAACGATAAAATGTTAATAACAAACGACAGAATTTTAACAAAGGCATTTTACATTTAATTTTCAAGGCGTATTTCACATCTTTTCACACATATCTTACATAGCGAATTTATAACAGTCTCGCTTCTGTAGAAATATATCCGTAGAAGCTATTTCTGTGCTCGACAAAAACTTTAGAAAACATTACTTAAAATGTATACGAATCACGTAATTGCTACAGAATCTCATAACAAATCTTTTATCGAAATGACATTCTTTGTTATTATAATATTTAAATTACCTCTTTATCTTAATGACTTTTTCTTTATTATAATTAGCATCATTCGACCAATTAAATATTAATCTTTAAGGCACACCATTTGTTTGCGCCTCAACGGAATAGCTACAACGTTGCAGCAACTTTCAGGACGTTCGCGCAACGTTAAATCAACGTTCGAATGTCTGGTTGTATCTCGGTGCTCCATTGTTACTGAAACCTTGCGAATCTCCAGAAACGTTCCGTTGAGGTATATGCTATATTTACAGTATTAATGATACGAAGATTGTACAGTATTTTCTAAATACTGATAAGTATCAACAATTGTAGACTTTAAACTGTTGCTAACGTTAAATTCGGTTACATTTCCGATGATTTCAGATTTGATCGGATGCGCGGTGACGATGATCTATCGGTAAATGATCGGATTGAAGAATTGAGAGAGTCTTTCAATTAGGTGGTGAATCGGTAAGTTTTGTATTTCCCATTTGCTTTCCAGCGGAGAATAGAACGAGTTCCTCTCGTTTATAGAAATGCACTATTTCCTCAATGTTGACGAAGACTTGTTCATTTATCTTAAATGAACCAAGAGCGTACCTTTAAATGAGATATATATATAAATGTGTATTTAAGAAAGCCCTAACAGAAATCCTTGTGAAAACTGTTAAATTTACTTAAAATCGACTTTGGTGAAGAACTGTGGAATAAGCTATAATTTTGGACTTTCCATCGTTTGTCACAGAAACCAATTGTTAGAGTAAGCTGACAAAACTCTGACTTTGTATGAAAACCGCATTTTCGGAAGAAGAATTTTCATAATTATATTTTATTCATAATAGCTAATTAAAATGTTTCTTACCGTCCATCTGGCCTCTTCCTTACTGGCACATTATAGACCCTATCTTTGCACCATAGTACCAAAGCCAATGGGTTATTAGGATTCGTGGTAGATGGCCTCAATAAGAATAATCCATCTTGTCCAGTTCTATAAAGAGCGTCTATAATAAATAACAGGAAATATATATTAATTAAAATAAAGTCATATTAATTTCTACTTTTTTAATGATTTATTGTAATACTATTGAGACTTACGCGCTGTAATGAGGGAATTTGCTTGAACCCTCGTAATGTTATGAAACCATGGTTTGTCCATATAAGATTCTCTATCAGGGGGCGATGGCAATGGCCTCGTCGCTCTATCAATTGTTGTAGTTCCTGAGACGATGCTAGTAGCGTGTGGCAAAGTAGCTGACGCATTATCAGGTGAGCGTTCTAAAAAGAATTCACATTTACAATGATATATGACCAAATTGAAACTAAACTTAAAATTACAGACAAGCACTCTATTATATTTTAAATGCTTACTCATTTTTGATTATAACCGGAAAAAGATTTACGTTTCTTTTGACGAAATAAGTAATTTATAGTTAACATATATTATTTTATATTTTAATATATATGTAATAATTATGATAAAAATAATATTGATAATTTCACCAACTTGATAAGTTAAGTCGAGCTTGTGTCAATGTAGCTTGGGTCAAGCATTCAGAAAGACATGCTTGATGACGAGCCACTAAATCCAATACAGGTGATCTCTTCATATTACAACTGACACTTGTCATTGTTAAAAATTTGATTATAACACAATTTTAAAATATATTAATGTATGGATTATATTATTATATATTAATTTTTCACTTTGTTTATTTTTACTTGAAAATTATGTTATAATTTTTATTCTGTAATTATTGAGATTATTTAGAACATTAACTTTGAGTTGAAATGAAGTTGTCACGACGAATGAACGAAACTTCCTGATCCGAATGCTCCGAACTCAAAAAGATAACTAAAGTAAGTCTACGAAAAGTAGCTAGTAGATGATGCGAGGAACAAAAATACACGGTAAAAACTGTCCGTTGGTCGCTCGCCATGGGGTACTCTAGTTTTATGAAAAAGTAGGATATCTATTTTTCTATAGAAATCCGGAAATACATTTATGTTTACTAAAGCACATATTAAAATTAACTTTTTTTAAAGGTGCGATACAAGTAGAAAATATGTTGTCGATTTTACTATGTCATTCATATTGTACAATACAGTGAACTATATACAATTTATTAAATTATCATGCCTATGCCGTATTTGTTTAAAATATAAATATCATTATTTTACGATGTCATTTTGTTTGTTAAGAATTATTATAATATATGAAAATAATATAACATATAATATATACATAAAAAGATACGATAGTGTGTCGGGCCTAATATACACAATTAAGGCCGAATATCATATAATATATATCGAATTGTTTTGTTGTATTTTATATAGTATATAATAATAAAAAATTAACATAGTATTAATATATTTAAGGTTTTATATTCTTTTTAATTTGTTTAATAATTGTGTTACAACCTACGTAGCATATAAATTTTTCATACTATATAATTTTATTGTGAATAGAAAATGTAGTTTTGTTATCATAAGTTTAAAACAACAAAGGCATTTTTTAATAAACACGCATTTTTTTAATTGATTCGAACACAATATTTTTAAACTACGATACGAACGAAATGAGACTTTGCAAATCAAAATCGGATTAATGCTGAATTTTAAAGTTTCCGGTCAATTTCATAGATTACTAAGGTTAACTTTTTATTTGTAAACAGGAGTATTCAAATGTATAATTGTTACTTAATTAAACAAATTGTTACATCTTTATCGTGAAAATATTGTAACGAAAGAAATCTGATTTAAATTTTTTGTTTGTCTAGTATTTTGTGTAACACTAGAACGATCAAAGTGCAAAATGTTTTTTCAAATTAGTCTTCACAATTTTTAACTTTGCAAAAGTACCAATTTTCAACGAATTTGAAAAAAAAACACGAAAGCTTTTGACTTTTCAGTTCAAATCTTTCAAAAGTTAGATCAACCTTTTATCTAAGAAATCCAAAGAAAAATGTTATTCTCGTATAAAATAATTTTTATTACAAAGTTATATTGAAATACTATTTGAACAAAATACAATGTATTTAGTAATTATATAAATAAATAAAGGATGATAAGATTTCTATTACAATATGATTTGCAGACAATTTTGTAAAAATAATTGTTGTCAAGTTTGTAGTGTGTTATTTATGTAATTGTCATCTGGGAAATTATTGGTTTCTAATTATGGTTTCAACTGAATATTATAACCAAATATCGTAGTCTGTGCTGGTTGTGTGTATGTTGTAACCTGCGATGCAGTTAGCGATTTCATTTAGCAATTATTCTAATTATTAACACTACTTCTTTTAATAGAGATTCGGGTAGGACATAAACCGTTCTTTTGAGCCAAAGAAAATGACATCCCAAGCAAGAAATATAAAAAGTCGGTTTATTATTCATTTTGGAGCAAGACTCTATATAATTGTCCGCAGATTTCGTGACTTGTTTTCTGTAGCGAAACTATCCTATGCAAAAAGAAAGCCAATGCAAAGCGTTACAAAAGCCATATGGGAAAACACCTGATATTCACTGGAAGGCCTGTCTTTATCATCGTGTATTAAGGTGATTCGTCAATCGATTCGCAACTCAAGTAGGGTCAATAATATAGAAATTCAGAAATGTGGTGATCCTGATTATATTTTTATTATTTACAAACAGTTCGGGAACGTTTCCTAGATACCTGGTGGCTCCGGTGGCCTCGAACCGCAACACGTGGAAAGTCCCCTTTTGATCCTGACTATCATGTCAGAAATCTCATCTGCCAAACGCTCCCCCAGACCTCCCACTAACTGTTTTCCGAGCCTCAAATAGAAGCAGGAACACATTCCATTACACAAATAATTTGTCCTCAACTTGTTTCAGAATAATGTCGATTCGAAAGATTCACATTTAAAATAGTTATATTTTCAAACTAACTGATTGTTATTTTCGCGACACTTTTATGAACATTTATAAACTTCTCTCACGAAAGGTTTTGTTGAAACTGTATGAAATCATAATTTATCCAGTGCGGAAGTTATGCTCGATTGAAAACTGCTGGGCGACACGCGAGTATACAAAAAATATGAATACTCTATTTTCTGTTGTGGTTCAGTTAGACAAGGACGATCTTATTTGTTTCCGTGTGTTTTTGTCGCGAGCGGTACCAAAAACACATTTGAATTGTCCATATTATGAAGATAATATTTTAATCGTGCAATAAGACGTATATCGAATGATAGTTGCAGCGAGACTGTATCAAATGAATATCAAGTTACATGGGAATCGTGCTGAAATTAACATTTGCAGCACACATGTTCATGGGAAGTTTTCATGGAAGTGCCATGGTGCATTTTTCACATTAAGTACTGTTGCAAAAAAAGTATCGTAATTATAAAGCATTAAAAACATACCAATTTTTAACATTAGTTTTAATTAGTTCTCAATAAATTACTTTTTTAAGGAGTAAAATATGTCTATTTGTATTATATATTTAAATTTCAGTTAGTTAAACTGGATTTTCATTAACGAGATAATACGGGAATACTATATTGTTTTTATTGTACAATTAACGTTCATAGAAATTAGTCTATAAAGGTATCTTTTAAAGTACCGGGATCGGCGTATTTACGAATTCGTACATTGTTTACTATTTATATATTCAATTTGGAACATCACGTGTTTATTAAAACTCAGAAAATTCAATTATCGTAACGAAAATATCTTGTGAAAAAATATTTAATGCTTTACAATTATTTTATGATGACGCAGTTAGCAAAATGTTTTGTTGAGAAAATATAATTAATTATACAAAAATGTATAATTAAATAATTGTAAGTATTCAAAAATTGTATTGACTCAAAATATTCAAATTTTATAAGAGATAGAAGCATAATATTAAATTTATTATTTGCTACGCTTTGCGATATTAATAATAGTTATGCTCATTAATGTTTAAATTTATTTATCATATTAATGTACATTAATAGTTTTGATGCATTTAAATATTCTTGTATTTATCAAATAATCGTTTCATAAATTTAATTGATAATTAGTTATCGATCCATGTTTAATTGTCGTCAGTTTTTAAAATATACTTGCGACTAATAAAAAAATGTTATTAGAAGTATTCACCATATAACACGCACTTGTTTACCAAACTGTGGTGTTTCTTACATCTGTTTGTTACAAATTTGCAAGTTCTTCTAAATAAATTTTCAAAAATTACATTATATTACTATTAATTTTTGCTCACCATCTGTCTCTTTATCCTGCTGGTTTAGCTGCGTTTGCGACGAAGATTGCGATTGCAGATGTTTCGGTGGTAATGGTGGTGGTTGCACAAAACACGTTGGTCCATTCACAGTTTTACTTTCAAAGTGTTTATCTTCTGGCTGTTGACATTTTTTTAAAATTGATATAGAAAGAGTTTAATTATTAGACATATTTATATACATATTATCATAATTTCTAAATTAGATTTAAATTTGTTTTATCGATATAGTTGGTGTTTTGTTATCTCTTCATTACTAGTAAATATATATACAAAGTTTTTTTTAAATGAATAAAATGTTACAGTGCTAATTTCAGAAATTCAATAACATAAAGTGTTAAAAAATAAAAGTAGATACATTTGAATATTGATTTTCTAGTTTTCTTAAATTTATAAAAAAATAAAGAAAATTGTGGAAGATTTTTTCAGTTACGGGAGAGGTTGGACGCATTGTGCAGTGGGACACGTCAGATTTTGAATAAACTACAAAGAATTAAGCTATAATGATTTTACACAATGTGCACAATGTGATTTCCATTATCTAGATCCAAATTATGTCTACGTAGCCTTATTTTATAAGTATTTATTTTATTAAAATATATGTTATTTTTAATTGTAATTAGAAGAAATAATTTAAGATATAAGTAGTGTATTTAAATAGTTTATTATTACCAGTACAAAAAGTAAGCTTAAGAAAGTTATTATTATCAGTATGTGATAAAGTTTATTTTTGTTTTCATGAATAGAAAAAAGTTCTATTTTGTAATAATAAGAAATGAAATATATAAATACCAGTGAAAATCCCAAATTTTAAGTTAATATCCTATAACATATGTATTTTATTTATTGTCCCAAGGAACCCACCTAGTGGGGTGCATTGGGACATTTTACACTTTTTTTCTTTAACCATATTTTTGCATGTAAATATAAACATTTGATATTTTAAAAATTGATTTTACATGCACAAATAATTGAAGTTTAAGGCATATATATTACCATTTGATGAAAAGAATTTTTTATGTACTAAAAAAAATAAGATTTGAAAAGTGTCCCAATGAACCAGCCTCTCCCCTACTTTACATTGTAAAATGACATAAAAGACTTACATGTTCAGTAATGGATTCATAAATTTCGTATGTTCCCTCTTCCTGATAACTGGAAATACTATTTGGGTGATAGACACTTTCCGGAGAACTTTGAAGAATACTGCTACTCAGTGACTGTTTACTGTCCACTCGTACAAACGAATCTTTTGTCGTTTCCGTATTGGAATGGTCAAAAATTTCATACTCATCTTCACTTTCTGTCGCTTTCATCGGTAAATTCGCAACGAGATCGAAATTACGTATGTTTCTATGGGGTCTTAATGAATTTTGATCCTTCCTTTCAATCACAT
Organism: Archaeoteleia sp. ZL-2020; assembly: GCA_022817725.1. Lineage (NCBI taxonomy): Eukaryota > Metazoa > Arthropoda > Insecta > Hymenoptera > Scelionidae > Archaeoteleia > Archaeoteleia sp. ZL-2020. The sequence continues at coordinate 10,063 of JABFOW010000782.1, forward strand.
GCTCACCTTTCTTTTTTGGTTCAGGAGGTGGCGGTACATTCATTTTTTCTAAACACATAAATATATTTACATATACAAATAAATAATTTTTAATTAGATGTAGAAAATAAGCATGAAAATAGGAGAATTCATTTGAATACTGAACTTACTGTGAATACTAGCTCCGACTTTTAGTCTCGATTTCGAACATGTATGAAGAAAAGACGTTCTTGGCTGTGGTGATTTTTGAGGCTGAGGTTCAGGTTCTTTCATTTCAGTTTCATTAGTAGTTTCTGATCTCGCTGATATATTTTCTGTATTATCTGGACTATCTGTCAACTTCATTAATTGATCTCTTAGCTGCTCGGCTAAACTTTTGTCATTCATCGTATGTAATTTTGAAATGTTTTTGGTTCGATGA
>JABFOW010000783.1:0-10461 GCA_022817725.1 Archaeoteleia sp. ZL-2020
ACTTTATGAAACCATTTCTTTCATTGGATAAGTTTATGTTTTATTTGACTATTTGGAAAAATATGGCGACATAAAACTGTCAATGAGCATTAGTTTATAATGCAAAGTGCAATGCGTAACAGTGATAATAAATGGCTTTTTCGTGAAGCGAAGTCATTCGAGCGATCTGTAGGCACCCGTGAATCGTATCACGAAGAGAAGAGGCGACGTATGATCGCTAGTCACGCTAGCCATCACTTTCCAGCACTTAATTACCCCCCGGTCAATCGAGTCAGGGTGGTCCGTCGATATCTCGCCACGATCATTCGATAGCTCCTTTACTAATAAAATGCTCACCCGCTCTAACCGTAACCCCTATCTCCTCTTATTGTTTTCGAGGTAATTAATCAAATCGCAGAAAAATTATTAATTACTTAGGAAAAAATGTTACGTTTTGCCAGAATGTATGACTGACATCAAATTTCGTCAGTAATCTTTTTCAAATAGCACTTTATAATGATTTCAAAATCTATTAAACCTATTAAATAATTTACTTGTAAACAAATACATTATAAATTAATTTAATAAATTTGTAATCGCTGTGTGTTCTTAACATTCGTCTTTTTTTAGCCAAGACTACAATTACTAACATGCTAATTCAGCCACCTAGTTACTAAATCCTTCATTGAAATAACGTGAATTTACAACAATTAACTCAAAATACAATGTTTACCACTAAGGACTGAACACCATAATCATTTCGGTTATGGTCGCGGTCACAGTGGCGGTCAGATTTCAGCAATAATGAGGGGTCATCCGTAAAAGGCAACCGCAGCTTTTGCTATGCGCGTCTCTGTCGTCTTCATGCGGTACCATATTTCTTTCTCATTTGCTCTCTCACTTTCTCTCTAACAGTAGGCCTTCTTTTACGAACAATCCCAAAGCGTTTTAGTCAGAGGTGACTACAAACGCATTAGAAATGCACTATATTGGATGCGGTTAAAAAGGTTCTAAAGCGTAGTGCCGTACTTTTACTTTTGAGTGCATTATTGAAAGATGATTTGTTAACGCTTACTTTGTGTAAATGCTATTTAAGAGATTGAATTCTAGCACACACGTAATGTGTTTAATATTATTTTACAAACAAAATACGTTAAAACAATTTAAGTAGTTTGTTGATATTTAAAAATTTTCAAAACGATCAATACAAGCTACCAGCCATTATTAAGTTGAAATTAAAATATCAATTAATGACATAAATAACATTAAATATGTAATATGCTATCAATTATATTCAACAGAAATAAAATTCTGTTAGATTGTTGATGTTAAGATTTGTAATTTCATTTATGCAATTTTTACGATTTTGTCATTTTTAAGGTTAGATTTGTTGAGTTACCAAAAGTATTTTAATAATTTAATTCATGCATTAAAAGAAAAATTATAATAGTTTTATACAAAATCTCAAACTCTTATTAACAAATCGATAATCGAAACTAAAAATATATTTAATAATGGTCCTGACCCTAAAAATGTGGTGTTCAAAAATAACATCGTTAATTTGTCGTGTCGATTCACGGTCAGATTTTAACTATAATTATAATTTCTTTTTCTTCACGCCATTTATTTTTTCTCTTCACAAAGTATTTTGTACATGACAAGTGTAACGCATTAAGTCCGGTAATCCTTGGTTCAGACTATAGATCACTTAGTACCAATTTAACACTTGAAACTAAACGCTGGACAAAACCTGGGTGGTCAACGTTCTGACACCTTGCACGTCAATTTCAAAAGTTCTAAATCAAAGTCTCTCGAGAATTCAGGACGTCCCAATTGTTAGCAGTTTTTTAGCTATATGAATCGTCATTTTGAAAAAGGGTCGATATCTTTGTATATTGACATTTGTGTTAGTCAGCAATACTTTTGTTCACTGTGTCGCAGTAGCTGTTCTACATAATCGTCCTTGTCTACAGTACTTTCTTTGTCTAGCACAGCTGCTGATACACACAGTATTCGACTGCATACTGGATTCCCCATGTTTTTAAGATGTTTCGCCGCTGATTCATTGTTCCTTTTGGAAAAGTAACATTCAAAGTGAAAGAGTAGATTTTTCTCACGTTTTATTCTGGAAATAAAGATTGATTTTGATATAGTGAAATGGAGATTTGTGATTTGTCTCATCAGTAAATACTGTTTTTCAAATTGTTCAGTGGCATATAAATTTCGATACATTAAACAGATGGATGATGAATTAAAGTAGATTTATAAATAATTGGGTTTTTAAAAAATTGAACAATTTGTTTATGAAACAAATTATTTTAAATAATCCTTTAAAGAGTTTGTATACATTATTTTTGGTATCAGTTTTCCAGTTAGATTAATAATGTTAATGATTAAAAATAAATAAATAAAAATATACAAAAAATAAAATTATGAAAACAGTGTAATTTTATAAAGTTATTAAGGAAATTTATTTTATTTCGTTATCAAGGAAAGAATTTACATAAAATGCGTACAATAAACATATATATATATAATTATATATTCAATCTAATTAAATTGAGAATTAATGTTGTGTTTATCTAGTAATTTTTACATATCAAATATGTAAAAATCAGTAAATATACTCCATGCGCAAAAATAATATAATGAAGTAAAACTATTAATTTTTGTTGATACCTTGGCATGCGTGTAATCTCAAATATGTTAGGTATAGAGAAAATTTAAACGCAGATTTTAGTTACAAATGCATAACCTTCAGAACAAGTGCATCTTTACGATTCGATAAAGCCTAATACGAGCTCAATAGGCGAGAGGAATCTGGAGTTATCGTAATTAATTAATTATTTTTTGGATTTGAAAAATTCATATCTCAATGTCGTTTACATTAATTCCCTTCATCATCTCTTTAATCGGTACTTAGATATTATTATTACAAAAAACATTCTATCTCTTCACAAGTTATTGTAAATGCAGATGCAGGTACAAAAATTATTTACATTATTAATTTATTATTACGTTTTATTTTTTTATTTTCTATTTATATTCAATTAAAAAATGTGTTGATCATAATGTTACAAACGTTATTAATAATAAATTTTAAAAGTTATTTTTAATAATAATTTGTCACGAAGAGTTCAACCATAAAACGATTTCGTTGATTAATTTAACAATTTTAGTTGTTATTTAAGTATAATTATATTTTAAATAAATAAGTTGTTTTTTAAGTATAATTATATTCTTATGAATTTTAATACAAACCATTGAAAGTTTATTTCATAGGCAACTATTAAAATGAATGTACTCAATGTTGAATTTTCATCGTTTTACTTCAATCATACAATGCACAATTATTAAACTGTATATAATCCATCCAAATAAACTTCAAAGATTCTTTCTTTCCATACTGTGTGCAATTTTAACTATCTTATTTAAATTTAAAATTGCATCAACATATTATTCGCATTCCATTCCACACTTAATTTTCCCTTTAATTTGCAACATTATTATACCGATTGGTATTATACACGTTGCCAGTGATCGTTACTGAAATTGTATAGAATCCCTTTTTCAGTACAGCGAACAATGTGTCGTTAAATCTATGTTTTACAAAATTGTACAAATTATCCATCGCTATTGGCTAAAAGTAGAGAATCGTTTTTATTGTCAATTCGCATAGTTGATGCCCTAAGTTGATTCTCCGAAGTTCGAGCCGTTCACAATTCGTGCACCGAGCCGGCCCGATATCCGTGACTAATATCACGGAGAAGCGCGCATGGTATCGTGAACTTGTTGAATTATTGCACTGTTATCTCGAACCGAGGGAGGGTGGGTAAGGGCCTCGGAGATCCAGTTTCATGAAAGGCACCGCTCGGCCTGACTTGGGCTCCTCTGCGGGCCTCACTCGTGTGTGGTGGGAGTCGTCGCGGAACACCGTTTCTAGTTCTAATCTGTCGGCCATTTGTTAATGGTTATGATGCCGGCGTATGATGCAAAGCACGTTGCCCGTGTCGCCGTTTGTTCGACGAACCGAAGCGCTCGGGACCACCCTGCAAGCAGCACGGAACGGCGGAACAACCTGCAACCTGCGCCGGCGTTCTCCAGGACCTCGTGACTCCTCGCAGTGTGACCTTCGTTTATCCGTTCTTTTTTCGTCGCTCTCGCCACGCTGCCATACGTTCTTCATACGGCGCGTACGCATGCTCGTTACTTTCACGGCTCAAAATGACGTCAACGTCCAATACGGATAAGGACAATGATAATTTGCCACGTACATATTTGCGAAAGAAAATACATGAAAAAGAACTTGTATTATCAAGGAGCTTCGCACAAGGATTTATATTATTATATATTTCGAGTGCAATCACAGGTTGTAGGTTTAATTGTTAATAAAAGTAAATGTGTTAAGAGCATGTGGAACAACACAATCCGATAAACGAAAATCAATTGAATCCAATTAAAGTACCTAAAACACGATTCATTCCAAATAAATCCTATTATTGAATTGAAATTTTACAATTCCTGAATGGGATTGTATTGTATTTCAGGTACTTTAATTGGATTCTATTGATTTTCGTTTACTGGGTATGGCAGACTGAAGTTGCAATCAATTTGATTAATATAATATTTTTTGCGGTAATAAACATATATATATATAAACAGTCAATATACATTGTTAAACCATCAGAATATGGTTTACAAGCTTAAAATCATGTTGACTGTACCATGTCTTATCTACAAAGTAACTGTCTTAAACGTTTCAATTCTACTTTTTGAATTATTTTTTTATTCGTGTATAAAATTAGGGAATTTTTTTACTCAATGAAAGGTAATACACTAAAGAATCGGGGTAGCTTAAAACGGCACGTTCACGAAATACATAACACGTGTTATTTATAAAATAAGTAAACATTAACAATTTTACATACCAAACTGTGTATCTTTGGTGAATGTTTTAAGCTTTGCCGATTCTACGATGAATATACTTTCATCCGACCAAATTTCTCTTAATTCTGGGCATTAATGAAGGTTTAATTAAGAAACTAGTTTCTGTTACTCCGTTGGTAAAACAGGATACTCTCCGACATGCTCTTAATCCAAGGACATTTGTTTGTAATTTATTATGGATGGTATTTTCGGTTTGAAGCGAGCTATCACAATATACAGCAAAATTTGTTTCATTTTAGCTTTGCTAGTGCCATCTATAAGAAAATCGATCTTCTGTCCCTTTTGATAACAAACAATATTGAGTTGATATATTTGTTTTACTAAACGGAAAATATCCGAAATTATCTAGCAAATAATGTATTTGCCAGCGGCCGAATACATTATTTATTTAATTCAAGTAATATTTATTTGAAAAAACGAATAATCATTATTTGAAATAAAGTTTACATCAGTCAAATACATGTTTTTCAGTGTAAATACACCCTAAATAATAACAGGTTTAACATATGATGGAAGTAAGAGTAATAATATCTACACCGACCACCGAGTCCGCACCCCCGATTCAATGGCAAGTGGGAACCCCCTTAATCATTAGTTCTTAATCATGTGTTTGTCATATGTTGTCACAATTTTATCAATTTTCGTATGGACTATAAATTTATGTATGATGTGAATCATCAAAAAAATTATTTGTCTATGACTGATGAGGTTTCATTACTACATTATCGACCGAGTATTTTCTTTGATATCAGCGTTTACAGTTTACAGTTCGTGCAGTGCTAACAAGATATCGTAGCTGCCCTAAAAAGATGTGAGAATATGCCTAGTATATATAGATATATCCATTAAGACGCGTTGCCATAAAATTGGTATAGATACACAAACTTTTAATATTGTAAATTGAAACATCGTTTACCGTATACCACCATCGCATTTGTTATCTATAATAGTAAGTGTTGAATCTTAATTATGCATCTTAAATATTGATTAGTACGTATATTTGAATTCAAAGTATTAAATGTAAGGTAAATACTGCAGAGCCTGCTGCAGCTAAACATTCGCCTCGTAATGTGAGGCCAAAAGAGGTTCTGTAATTAGTATACTGTATACAAGTTTGTAATATACCGATACACTAAAAATTCACATACTCGTATACCTCTTTACACAATCTGACAATTAGTATATTATATACTAGTCTTCAGTGGATCAGTACATTAGAATATCATATACAGTAAATTAAGTTTTGCTATGTTAGTATATTTATATGCTATAACAATTCGACAATATTCTAACATTTTAGTAAAATACTAGGACACTCTTCTTACACGTATACATCCAAAAAATAATAATATTTAGCAAAATTAGTTGCATGCTGTAAATTTGGTAAATAAAGTTGAAAATTATATTATACAACCATTCTTAAGTATGAGCTTTCACCACATACAAAATAAGCACACTAAGCAAGTTAGTAATTACAGCGTAATAACTAACTAAGTTAGTATGTTAGCCATTGGCGGATAAGAGGTGAACAGGTTCGTCTGTCCAGACGATCGTAAGGATTCGCCGGCGCTCGGTGTCTCCTTTTCTGTTTGCGGCCGTCTCTCTTGCTCTCCTCTACTCTCCGACCGTATCGACAAAGCGATGATGAAGAACCGACCCCGCCGACAAAGATGCCGCGACATGAGCCGCGCGCTCTCGGGGAGCGTTCGGCGATCACGGTATTTACATCGCGATCTTTCCGATCAAGTGCTTCGTAAGATCTTTATAGGTTTGTCACAGAAATAAAAACGCATTTTTGTAGCAGAATACGAAATTAAAATATCTAGAAAAATGAAAAAAATGATAGTTGAACGAGTAAAGATTGCATTTTCTACGAATAATATAAGTGTTTTACACTCAGAAAACTGAATCACAATGGGAATAAATTTAATCGTTAATATGACGATCCATATTGTAATGTTAGTGATATGGATCGTCGTATTAATAATTCAGATTATCTATGCTCTTCTATTTTTAATGGAAGAAGAATAACGCAGAGATACAAAGTACGAGTCGAGCACTGTTTTGGGACAAGTTGCGGTCCCAAAATTGTACTATTTAAATGTATGAAAATGGCTGCATTACAAAGGGTTGGTCGCATATCACCTGATTGGTCGGCAGATGTGAATAAAATAAGTGTACGTTAAAGTCCAGGAACTTCAATGTCCCAAGCAATGTAAATATATATTAGGGTTAGTTTGGGGACAGACGTCATTTGTGCGACTAATTACGTAGATGATGACGTAGATGCGAAAAATATTATAATTCCTTTCAAATTAAGGCAAATTTTCACTTTTAGTCACAATGGTGATGTTGCCAACTCGGTTTCCTATAGCGTAAAATAAATTCCAGACCTGGAATTAATCTTAACATGTAGAACTATCAGGACGGTCCCGATAATTTAAAATAAGATACGGTAGGGTTAGTTCCAGGCCATTATATCGGGTGATCGGTCCCCGAAGTAACCGTTAGACATAAATATACATACACTCGATAAAATTCAATTTTATACAATTTTCAATACAGAATTTTCCATACAGAACCACTTCCAGACTCTATTGAAGCATGGTGAAATTAAAAAAGTTTCCAACATAGTGTTATGTTGGAGAAACATATTGTTATGTTGGCACAATAGTTACATAACAATTATGTTCCAATGACGGCAATTGCAGTCAATCTAACAAAATATATCCCCCTATACTTCGCAGAGTTAAAAATGCTGAAACGATAGTTCGAAAGTCACATTTTCTCATGCGGAAAATTGTGGCGATATTGTAGAATAGTTCATCAGCGACAGATACCTTACCGATGAAGAATGGCAAACGGTTAATAAAAAGGAAAAATCGAAGGAGGCGGACGTTGTTCGCGGGAGTGGCGCGTCATGGCTTGTGGCACACGAGAGCATCGAGAAGAGTTAGTTGTTGCACGGTAGGTGCACCGGCTCGCCCCGAGACGCGAGGCTTGTCTGTTTCCTCTTGTGGCACGTGTGCACCGTATGTACGGTAGGGCACGTGAAAGACGAAGCGATCGAAGAATAGTCGGAGGAAGAATCATACGCGTTTGTATACCGCACGTAGGAAGGTAAGGTTGAACGAGCGAATCTTGGGCGTAGGCCCGATGGGCATTGTCCGTGACAGACGCTCGGCGATTGTTGCTATTAATAAAGAAACCTACATGCTATTCCTGATATCCTCGAGTGCTCTCGTTTCCTGACTTGCCCATATTATGCACTCATCACGTTCAATTCGTCGCAACGACCGATCTCTTGCAGCATTTCCTTGATAGACACTTCACGACATGACAAAAATACACCGGAAAGGTGTTGGCAATGTTTTACAAGACACATTACTTCCAGAAAAATATAGTCTAGATCTAATTAGAGAATACAGTAATTAGAATCTATTCTCAGGTTCTCATTATATTGATATAGAGAATTTCAGATTTCAACTGTCTAACATGTTAGAGAACTTGTGTTGAATTTGGTGCACCCTCAAAAATGAGGAATTATACAAATATAGTCGAAGGTACTTAATAGTCGCACATTTAACTTTTAGAAACTGAATGACTCGATGTTACCTGACGTACATAACATAATATCTATTAGTAAAATTTGTTATACTCATATATTTGCCCAACTGAAAGAGTGCTCGCATACATTGTTTTCATTAGCAGCCATCAATTTCAATCAAAGGAGTTTATATTCCATTAAGGACCGGTAGAATGTGCCAACACTAAATTCCGCACAACGTTTATCATCGTTTGTAGTTCAGCTCCGTATCTCTTATATTGTGAGCCTTATTTATTTAATCTCGTCCGAAAGGTGCATAGGTGCAACAGGTATTTCGAGGACCATGTCTCGTGGAAGTTGCAACGCTAAAGAAGCGACCACACCCATCTCCACGACAGCCCGTTAAGCCCACTCTGTCCCGCCCTGTCAGATATCATCGCGAATGCGAAACAGAAGGAGGCTGCACGGTTATACGATGCATACAAGCTTTGGCTTGTGCACACTAAGTATATACGCGAGTATAAACACATTGGGTCGAGTACCAAAGAAGTTGCGCGGAGGACGTTCGAGGATTTGCTTCGTGGCAGAATATCGATTGAGATAGCTTATACAGGAAGTCTAGGATTTATAGTACGCGATCTTTGTGGGCACGCGTGGGTCGCTCTCCTCGATGAAAGAGGCACAGTAGCCACCAAGACGTAAACCGTCGAGTATCGCGCAGCATTCGTCAGACTATCAAGGCATTGTTATCGACCTTTGATTCAATGTTATTAACCATTGTATATTTTACTTGGATTCCTCGATTTACAAGACTTTAGTTCCACAGTTGTGTTTATCTACACTACACGTACAATACGTACTAACTGTTAGGACTCTTGTAAGGAAGTGTAGGATGCAAGATTAATAATAGGGTGCCAATAGAATTTCCGAAAAACTATGTAGAATCCTAACAGGATTCCTGTTCAGTTATAATATGATATTGACTAAATAAGATGTTTTGGAAGAGGGGATAGCAAGTATCTTCGGTATTGTATTGAAACATAGAAGGAAAGCAACAAAACACGTTATTTGACAGAAAAGAATAAATTTCAAGGAAAATATTAAGAGTTGACACTTAAGCACAATGTACATGTGCGAAAAGTACGGTGCCGATAGGATCAGGTCCTTACCCTTGGAGATATTTGATATATATTTCCTTGTCAAGATACACCTGACAGATAGCAGGACAAAAACATGGCACAACGTTCTCGGGCAGGAGCCTGTTACATTTCAGAGAGCGAGCATCGCACTATTACGACGTCATCGTCCATTGTCGTAGTCGGTGCGGGAGATGTTGTCTACTTGTCATAACCATAGCTTCACCAGTGACACGTTTAGCCTCGTACGCCATTTCCAGAACGTGTCTAAAAAAATGCGTTCTCTCTCCATATTTTTAATCTGTATCTCTGTAATCGTAAACTACATCTATATCTAAAACAAATAACTATCCGTAAGGTTGCCTTAGCGTTTGGGAAATACTGCGCATATATTTTCTATTTAAGGTTTATTTCAGAGTCAGCATATGTAAAGGTACATCCTAGAATATTTGTCAGGGTGATTAGGCGCTAAATGTAAATGAGCATCGATAGCAGTAATATTGTGTTGCTCTTTCGAAAAGAATCCGAATTCCGATTGGCGAAGAGAAAGAATCGTGGTGCAAACAGACAATCGTTAATTTTCACAGAATTCCATTGGCTGACAACAGGAGTACGAGAAATACAGGTGCTGGACGAAAGATGAGAGATATGGGCTCGTGGCACGACCTCCTCACGACTCGTACGACACGACACACGACTCGAAACGAGGAACAAACGAGAGCACCTTAACTGGCCTCGAAAGAAACGAACGGAAGGGAGCATGCACGCTCATCTCTGCTACGTTCTAGACTTATTCGATTCCCGTATGGATCGGGGACCGAGGCTAGGTCGATCGTGGCATACGAGACGAGA
>JABFOW010000784.1:0-10456 GCA_022817725.1 Archaeoteleia sp. ZL-2020
TGCACGCGCGGCTGAGTTTCATAATTAACGTCTCCTGCGTCTCGCTCGCGCCCCCTACTTCCGCGAGCATCCTTTCTTCGTCGTCTTATCTCGGTTGTGTCATTGGCTTCGGTCAACTTTGTGCTCCTCTCTGCAAGCACCGGCATGTGCAAAAATTGACCTTGATCCCACTCGGCCGTTGGCCGAAACCAAAAGAAGACAATCCTGGGGATCGGCTCTTCCCAACGAGTAAATATGCTCGGCTCTCTGCAGTGACCTTGCCAGGGCATTGACCGTCAATTCCTTTTTTCCTATTGGCTGAATTCCACCTCCAACAAATATCGGCCTCGTCTTTTGCGGCATCTCGAGTGTTGCGTGTTTATCGCACACACATGCCCTGAGCGCGCCCGCGCGCCCGCGCGCCTGTATCGCTCTTCGAGCATTGTGCGATTTTTGATTGTGCGATGCTTTCTGCAGGTTTCTCGACGCTTCCTACTATATTTAGGACACGGTTTATCTGTCGTGACGAATTAACTATAATCGCGTACGCTTTAATACCAACAATAGTATCGATTCGTGCCGAGCGTCACTTTTGACGTAATTCGAATAAGACGTTGGTTAAATTCGAGCTTCTTTTCTTTTTATCAATGCAGCGCCATTAAAAGGTCAAAAATATTTCTGCATTACCGACTGGGGATTTTTAGGTAAATTGGAAATTCAAATGTATATAGAACATGCAATAGTAAGAAAGATTTTAAAATCAAGTATGCCATTATATTATTACGATACAAGGAACCAGGTGCGGGTATACTTTCGACGCATTTACTTTTATACTGCGCAATCTCTTCATTACATCACACGCTGCAACACGGCCGACTCCCGCGTGTATTTTTAGAATTAATCGGTTAAAGGCGGAAAAATATTTTGAACAGATATAAAATGCCGAAATGTTTTTAAAGGGATTTCGTAAATGCACCATCGATAACAGGAAGGAAAAAAAACACGACATTTGTTCATTTATCTTGAAATAATTTACATTTTGTTTTCGCTTCAACGTAATTTACATTTTTTTAGTTTTAAGTACTTAGATACCGAGGTTGTTGATAAATAGTACATCTTGAGGTTAGGTCGTGACATCCGTTTGGCGTTTTGAAAGTTTGGATACGTATTGTATGAATAATGTGTATATAAAATTCTTTAAAATTTCTTCCTTAAAATCACTCGGCTCGTGCCGCTTCCGCGGTACTTGATTCAAATATTTAATAATTGTTATAACTGTTTTCTGGTTTATCAATCATGCTACTTAATCCCAGGGCCCCGCGCGTTCTCTAGCCGTCTCTGGACGATGTATAGTAAAATACGCAAAATATTTTAACTTTCATTTATTCTCTCACTCACTTACTCTAACCTCATTTCGCTCGGGTGCGCTAACTCCAAACGCACGAACCCCTTCTCTTTTACCGAAATGTCCTTCAACCGCATAAGATACACGGCACGTTTGATTATACGCGTGCACGTTTTGTATATACCTTAAAGAATCATATGGCACAAGTCACGTGATCAAAGTTTCAATATTAATGCCAAACGACGGTAAACAGTGGATTATATTTAATAATTTAAACATACAATCTATATACAATTGTGAAAAACTGTTATATCAGGCAAACACCATTAACAAAATTAAAAAAACATGAATGAAATTCAAAAATTAAAAACAGTGCTGACAAAAATATTGATCAAATATTATTGACTTATTTTCTTGTTTTCATAATACTATAATATTAGTCACCTTTTTTTCTCCTTATTAAATTGCCTTGATATTTTAAAAGACATTTCATAAGATTTTAATTTGAAAATTTTAACTTTTTTTATTTAAATAAATTTCTACAATTTTCATATAATAAGGTTCATTTAAATTTTGATCTTCCGAAATTACCACAGCTAAAAATAAAAAAACAGGTTTTTCAAAAAAAGTTTTTTCAAAAAAAATTTTTTTTTAAAAAAAAGTTTTTTTTTTTAAATAAATTTCTACAATTTTCATACAATAAGGTTCATTTAAATTTTGATCTTCCGAAATTACCACAGCTACAAATGTTATAATTATTTATCAAGCCTCTGTTTTTGTTCTAAAAAATTAAAAACTGTACTTTGTTTTTAAACATGGCATTTCGTATTTTTGTCGTCATGCGTCATCGTTGATTGAAGACGATACGCGGATACACCATCATTTATATTTAAAATTCGTTTTATTTTTAAATTCACGTTTGACGCATAATATAATCATTTAATACACGCCGCTTGTTTGTTTCGAATTAGAAATGCTCACCTTTTTATCTTTCACTTTTGTATCAGCGATATCTCGAAGATCTGGCGAAACAGCATCGTACATTTATTTATTCAAAGGTCATTACTCGAGGCTGTTGCTTAATTTTGGCACGCGCATTAGTCGCGACGCAAAGAAAAGAAGAGAAAAATATTCTTATTTTAAGAGTATAGCAACGTCGCGTCGTCTGCGTATCGCAGAATGGGGAAACGAAAAATAAGATGTAGGAAACGAGAGCGTTATTACAAATTCATAACTTAATGCTTAAATTAAAGTGCAAACTTTAATTCTATTATAAAATTATCATTTATATTTGTTTGCTTATTAAATTAATAAGCAAACAAAATGCATTTCTTTTGTTGTTGCAACAAATGTAAATGTACTATATTTTTCTCATTCCATTTTTATATTTTATTGACAGCCCATTGGATAGTTGAATTATATTTTATTTCAAAGTCACGTTCTTGTATTTTGACAGCATAAGTATGCAAAGTCATTTCATTCACATTAGGATTAAAGAATTTGATCCAAAGGTCAAGTTCATCGGTAACAGATGACGCGTGCAGCGAATTTCAAGAATCGCGTTTATTTTTTAAAAGAGAAGACAATTTATATAAAGCACTATTTATATCAAACTTATAATTAATTCTAATGATTTATTTACGTTTATACAAAATGGCCCCTGTTATTATAAATAGTTTAAGAAATAGAAAAACATTTTTGATACAAAATTCATTTTGTATTAAATGCGTCGAAGATGGACTTATTTATTACGAACTAAAAAAAAGACAAATATAGCAAGGAAGAGAAAGTAATCAACGGAGATGCAAAAGTAGGAAAAAAAATAAGAGAAATAAGAAATGAGTTTAAAGTTATAAAATAAATATTGCAAATACCAACAAAAGTTTTTAATATTATTTTATATTATAGTTTACACTATTTATTTTGTTTATTTGTGAATAAAAAATATTTTCTTAATTCCCAAGTATCGCTTCTATTCTAATATCGTAAATAATACTAATGTAACTTTTGTAATGGGTTCGAGGGTTGTTTTTGTAATGGGTTCGAACGTGCTGCAACATCTCGAAAATATGCCGTCGCGCTTGACGCACGCCAGTATCCGGGACGACAGAGATTGCGACCCAACTGCCCACGTAGAAGCTGATCTCTTACCACCAAATCGGGATGTCGACATCCCAGTTGTTGTTTTCGTTCCTATCGTAGATTATTCTAAGACAACAATTCTATTAATCACGAGTGAAAAAAACGATTATTAAACCTTTTCAAAGAATTTTGATGTGCACCTTTTGATTTATGCTTTATTGTTTTTGGTAAATTTATTAACAAACATAATTAACGATCGGTGTTAAATAAAAAAAGGAAACCTTTTTATTTTAAAATGAATAAATTAAATGATATGTTATTGAAAATAGAATTATGAAATTTTCAGGCACGTTAGTTTTGAAATCTTCTATATACAGATGCCCTTGAAGTATGAATAAATGCCTATGAAGAGTGCAGTGCTCCGTTACGTAATCGAGTCCGTTTTATTTGCTGATTTCTTTGGCATGTGAATAAAGATAGTCTCTTCCGCCGCTTTTTTCCCCGTTCCTTCTCTCTCACCACGTGTCTACTTTTGAGATTTGCCACAAAAAAAAAAGAATAAATTCATTCCTTAAAATGTTAAAAGACATGCATTGCATTCTAACAACAATTTAACTTAAATTAGTTAATTTTGTTTATTTATCTTTCAAAATTATTTAACTTTGGATTAATAAAAAAGATTATATCAACACTGAGAGAAAAATTGGGTAACGGTTAAAATCGTTGTTTTAAAGTATAGTCTATAAGAAGGATTAATTAATTAATTAATTAATAAGTAATTAGTTTTTTTCAATAAGCCTAATAGCACATATTTTTCAGTAATATGAAAATAATATTATTCTAATATTCATTTAATATTCATAGAATATTGAAATAATATCCCTAGTGTATTAATTTTAGCGAACATATAATATCGCTACGATATTCCTACAAAGTTACAATAATATTACGGGATATTAATGATTATTTTAAGTACGTTATTGTAACATGAAAATAACGTCCCTATAATATTAGGTACATCTGGCGCTATTAGAGTACATATGAAAAAACTATCAATCATACAGACAAAGTTAGATAATGCTTACAGTACATAACAGTACAAGCAACAATTTGAAATTCGTATAAATTTGTTATAATGTTTACAATGTCATGTCGTAACAACACCCGCGTTGTACCTTGGCGTACCTCGGACCTAGTATTGTTTTCTCACATTTTGCTTATTCTTATGTTCTAATTGAGTACATATCATACATTCTACGAGTATACAAGATAAGTAAATAAATCCAAATATTGCATTCTTTCCATGTTTTTGGATTTTTTAATTTCTAAATTTGCACCTTCGATTACAAATTTGTTTCTTTTTTCATGTGGAACTGTTTAAAAATTGATTTTAATAACATTTGTATTACACTGTATTATTTGTCTCTCATTTCGATAAATTTTAATTGTTATTACCTATTATTTACGTGTATTTGTCTTTTAGACGGTTTATACACATAATTTCAATACTTTAAATTTCGCGACATTTATGCCCGAGGTGACTAGTGGCACCAGGGAACACTAAGTAGCAACAATAAATGTGTCAGTGTCAATGTGGTTAAAATTTGGGGGAGCTTCTACAATGCCGAAATTTCAAAATGTCGAACTTATCAAAATGCCAAATTTTTAAAATGATGAATATTTAAATGGACGAATGGTTAAAATGCTGAATGATTAAAATGCCAAATACTTAAAATACCGAACCTAACAAAATGACGAATTTTTCGAATGTCAAATTCGAAATTCAATTGTTATTTATTGATTATCATTTGAAAAATTCGGCATTTTGAGCATTTGGCATTTTGAAGATTCGGCATTTTAATCATTCAGCATTTTAACCATTCGTCAATTTAAATATTCTGCATTTTAAAAATTTGTCATTTTGATAGTTTCGGCATTTTATGCTTTTGGCATTTTAGTCATTTAGCATTTTAACTATTAGTCAATTTAACTATCCGTCATTAAAAAAATACGTCATTTTGATAAGTTCGGTATTTTAAGCATTTGGCATTTTGATAGGTTCGGCATTTTGAGCATTTGTGCCACTAACCGGTCTTGAACGCTGCGTCTTCATCTTATGAAGCAAGGCACTTAACCATTCGCTAAAGCCGTCATATTATTATAGGGCTAAATGAGCTATTTGACCCACTACTTGCATCGACGCTGAAATTTAACGTTGCAACGTTGCTGCAACGTTGCAATTTAAAATTTGGGACGTTGCTGCAACGTTGCGGTTCTGTCAGGGCTGTGCTTATAAAGCGTGCTGTATAGGAATACACAATGAGTTTGACGCATATCTTCGACATAGGAAACAGCGGTAGGTATAATATAAATATTTCATAAAAATACAAAATTATTTATAAAATATTATTTCTCACACATAAAAATATATCATAAATATTCCGAAATATTCATAAATAAATTTGGAATATTGCTAAAATATTTAAATGAGCGCTTCAGAATTATATTAAATATAATATTCTGAAAATATTAAGAATATTCATGGAATTATAAAAGAATATTTTCAGAATATTATTAGAATATTGAAACATATCATTTGTACATTTTGAAATTTAACAAAATTGTCATTTTTAACGTATTAAAAAAATTCCCCAAAATTAATAAATATACGTTTTAAATGTTATAAATATTCCAAAATGGTCGATTAACATATTAAAATATTCCGTTGATATATATTTTATAAATATTATTTGGCGCGGACGTAGGAATATTTTTGGAACATCGTTTAATATTTCATAAATTTTCTGTGCTATTAAGGAACCTTTTGATATATTCACATTTAACAATTAATTGTTTTTGAACTTTTAAAAATATGTTACAAAAAATGTCTGGGAAGAGTCTTGATCATCGCATATTTTTATCATTTCAATTGGTGTTGAATAATCGAAATTTGTTGAAGAAATTAAATAAAGTAAAATTAATATTAAATTAGTGTAAAGATTATTAGTGTTACGTTTGATACAGCTTGTCGCTTTATGGTTTTTATTCTAATCGTCGCTTACATATCCCGCCGAAATCTGCTGACCATATTGAAAGCAGATTCATAACTTTGCGCATGCGCGCAGCATTTTCAGCGCATAACCTCGAACGAATTTATCATTGCCATTCATTCTTCCACATTTTTCCGATATCGTCTGTGCTTCAGGTTGCCGTTGACCCTGATCGCATCTCGTAGTTATATCTGGTTATATCTCAGCCCGCGAACGTGGTGTGGTTCATTTGAGGTGTTCTGCTGAGTCCTACTTTCGTCAGCCTAGTTCTGTTGAGCGGAATTAAGTATCAGAGTGTACGTATGTGCATCTGGATGGCAACATTATTCAATTCATTTCGTTATCTGTGTCATCAAGTCAAATAATCTAATTATATCGTATGGCAATACAATGGTAAGTATATCTTTTACACTATAAGTAATTACCGTAATAGAACCTAATCAAAACATTGTGACATATTTTTGGATACGTTGCGTAAACATAACTGAACAATTTTTGTACCGCATCGCAGACAATACTTCAGTCTTCCACAATGTATCTCCGAATTCAAATGTGCAGAAATTCTTGTCACCTCATATGAATTCAACCTTAATCATTGTTATATATTACGATTTAAACTGATCACGTAGAATGGCTAATCAATAGTTTTGGCTATCTTCCTCCCATTTTTATGTATTTATAACTGTTTTTTGTCCACAATGGTATCGTACACTATACTTTCAGTTTGCCGAATATATTTTCTATGTGTCATGTATGTAAAGTAGTAGCTTTGGACTACTTTCAGCTTGTAAAATTTAATTGGTAGAAATAATTGGTAGAATATATAATGACTCATTTTTTAGTTAGACATGTGTGCAACTTAATAGACACTCAACAGGCAATTTCTAGCAATTATCACCCTATGTAGAATTTTTAAATAGTTAAAGTAAAATTAATTTTAGAGTAATTTATTAGGGCAGTGAAATAAATATGTAATTTAAAGACTAGCATTATGCTTTAGTTATATATGCTTTTCTAATTACATTTTTGTTAATGTTCACTTGATTCAAATACTTGTAAAAGTAGTAGATAATTACAATTTAAACATTATTTCAGTAAATCATCTTTATTGCAGTTTCAAATTAATGTTAATTCCATGTGATAACAACATTAAAGAATTATAGTTTTTAATGAAAGGATTTTTGGGCAATAAATATGAACTAAAGTTTTAATAATAGTTCTATTTAATTTAGCATTATCTGTAAATGTTTCTTTTGTAAATTTATAGAGTAGTAATTTTAGAGAGTATATTATTACGCCTTATAGATATATGAAATTAGAGAATATGCAATTTGACACTCCTTCTCCTTTTCAGTTCTATTAAAACACTCAGAAAATAGTTTTGTTGAAGCAACAGTTGAATTAAATTGTTTAAATAATAATAATAATATTTTTAGTTAAAATATTTTATCGATCAAGTTATCATATATTGGATCCATCTACACATACAGTGGTTACTAAACACAGGTTAGATAACACACATGATTTTAAATCGGACGATGTGCAGATTTTAGATAAGGAAAACAATTATCAAAAGAGACTAATTTCAGAAATGGTTTATATTAGAAAACAAAATAACTCGATTTATTTGCAACGTGATACTGAGAATCTTACTGCAAAATATGATAAACTGATCGATAAAACTTTTCAATATCTTTTTTATTGGATTAGTTTCTAAATTCTATAATCTCCACAACGCTTTAATTAGAAAACTTCGTATTCTCATTTGTTATTTATATTTGTCTTTTATACTGAGGATTACTCCAGAGCTGGGAGTCGAAACGTCTATGTTTATATTGATTATTATATTTATATCTATTGCAATTTTTTCTGTTTTTGTTTGTGTTTACTTTTAGAAATAATAACGTAAATTCAGTTTGATTATTTATATTTCATGACCTTTTTGTCATTTTATACATCTTATCTTTGAAATTCGATTTTGTATTGCCAAAAAAGAATGTACACTTATTTAATATTTTAACAAATATTTATTTATCAATTGCGAGTACAGTAGTTAACAGTAATTTTCAAATAAGCTTACAAAGACGTACAAAAATTCATCGTTGTCCACACACAAAAATTGTATACCAACAATAAGTTTGTAATAAACTGTTTTTAACGTTCTGATAAATTGAACGTAATTGTGAAAAATATTAAAGTTTTATGAATCAATTTCCTAAAATTTAATAAACTATTATGATTTTTCTGAAAACCTTCTTTAATTTTGTGTTAGTTCGTATAATAATACGGAGTTCGTTAGAAATTAATAAACTGTTTCATTTTTAGTAAACCAAACATCAAATTCGATAAAAATTGTGACAAAATATATTACAAGACTGTGCAATTTTTATGAACTGCATGTCTGTCTACGATTAATAACGTTTTTAATTATAAATAAGTGTATTTGATAAATAATTAGTAATTCGATCTCTTCAGGCGATTGTAAATATGATTTTAATTGTTTGTAAATATTTGTATTCATGCATAGAATAAAAATAAATTAATAAATAATCTAAATAGACAAATAGATACAAATAAATAAACATATAAATACATAATTTATTATTTTGATATTGAAATGAAATATTGAAAGGCCACTAACTGTACGTTATATAAATTGAATTATCGATATTCTCTAAATGTATGGGTATACAATATTATATTAATTGAGAACTGTTCTTAAGCCATATATAACTTTTGTTAAATTGTTATTCTATTGCTGTAATTATATCATCGCATACTAATTAAATATTGTGTAAGGTGATTATAACTCATTATAGAAATTGTTTGTTCATTGACGACTTACTTATTCTATCATTTCGTACTTTTGTTACCTTATTTAAATACAAAATATAAATTTAATGAAATATTGTTCTGGGATACATGTAACGAAAAATTTTAATGTATTTTGCAGGTTTTTGTAGGGATTTTTTGTTATATATAATTTTAGGATCCGGAGAAAAAGGTTTTAGACTTTTTTTCACATTTTAAATGTATTTTTGGGTAGACTTTTACTTCAGGTATACAGCAATATAATTGGATAAACTGTCTACCAAACAGATATAATAATTGAACAGAAACTAAAAAATGCATTTGTTTATCAAATTATATTTAAATAACAAATTTTAGTAACATAAGAGCGTCGTATATTAAGATTATCATACATTGACTTGTTCTACTAAAATGGCATGGTTCGCCTAATAGCTGATACCTTCTACTGTGTCATACTATATCAATTAAGATATCTATCTAACTATCCGCAGATAAAAATACAGTTTTCCAATATCTATGTAATGATTTTTTCCGTTGGTTAACTTACTTTTTCGACCACTTCCTTTAATCTAAATTATTATCTCCTTATTAAGAAAGTTATGTCGCTGTTCTAATTACTCCGTTGTCAAGTTCGTAATTTCTTGTCATTTCTTCTATTTTTGATTACTCTTTATATTTTTATGTTTTCATTAAATGGAAATAAATGTCTTTTATTAATAAATTTCTATTTTAATATTTTTCACTTAACTACATAATATGATTAATATAACGCATATACACTTGTATATTTACTAAACAATGTTTCAATATTAGATCTACTAAAATATACTTAACAAATTACCAACAAATTGCAACAATAATAACATTAGTTCAAGTATTAAGACATTAAACATAGAGTAACCATATTTTTCATGCGTTTAATTAGTGATTAAAGTAACAATAGTAAATTTAACATTTATATTTAAAAGAAAGTACTGGCCAATCCAATATTATATTTATTTGTGCTAAACTCTTCTATAATCAACAATTTTTTTATTATTATGCATATTTTTTATTAAAAAGCTTTGAAATGTCATGTAATCCATATTATCAATATAATGGTTAATAATATCAACTTTGGTATGCATACACGAATATCGTTTTTCAACATTTGTTCGTGTATAATTGAAAAGCGAATTGTCCTGAGATT